>JAMYWD010001956.1:0-13938 GCA_028583415.1 Protea cynaroides
ATTCCAACCCAGAATGGGTTATCCATATTTCAACCCAAATAGGGTTATTCTTAGATCCACTAGGACTATCTATCAGTCCACATGGACTATCCAAATCCTAACCCATAGGATTTCTCAGCCTTTCAAGCATAAACTTCAACTTGAACAATAAACTTAATCATGCACAAGCATAAATCACATCCATAAACATTAATCACCCCTGAACTACGATGGTGAACCTGATTTTCGGAATAAATCCGTAATATGTAGGCAATATGATGGATACAGATTCGGTTCAATGATATCAAACCACTTGGTTTGGTTTGGCTTAACAAATAAAGTCTAGCATAGGAAAGGTATAGGAGACCGATTTTGATCGGGCGGTTTGGGTGCCGAACCCCTTCCCATAACCGTAACCCGGACGCTTACCCAATCTCTGATGGATCAGAATTCCAATCTAAGGGTCATGAGTCAATCAAAGTCTTACCTTGGGGTGAGATTTCACATTTCTAAGGTCCTAGACCTAAATCTAGGTGGCGACTTCAAAAGATTTCCATCTTTGTCCTCACAGTGGCGACTCCACTGGGGACATAAATGTCAAACTCTTAAATGAAAACTTTCCTTGTGTGAATTGGATGCTAGATTTTAGAATACTATATTTATGCTTGTATATTATTGCTTTGGGGGGAATGGGTTCAGTCACACATTCGTGCGAGTAGCCGAACCGGGTCCCATGCATATGGGGCAGCCCGCTATGCGAAACACATAGCCTTGGCCTGTACTTTGTGAGACCACGACCGGCGAGCAGCCTCTAACGAGCGTTTCTTGGGTCCGCCTGAGAATGCGTTATGCTACTCCACGTCGCTTGGATCCTTGCAACATAGTATATAAAGGGATTGGGGGCCCATTATTCATCGAGCATTCGGTGATAGGTTACCCCATCCTCGTCAAGGTGGCCTTTTCTGTCCTAACCCAGATTGTAGCCCAATGTTTGTTATTTTTTGGTTCATCCCTGAACCGACCCGGTAAAATCGGCTTAACCATGACATCCATGTTCGAGACGTCGAAGTTCTGCCCGTTTTTGTCCTCGATTGGTCAACATGTTAGATTCTACACGATGAGCATCTTGAACTCTCACCCATTGGGAGTATGAGGTATGTATACACCTGTTCTACATCATAGTAGACGGTCACTATACACCCTCCATTAAGTAAGCTCGATGTGTCGAATCTCTCATTGTTAACACGTCGATTTCAAAAAACAAACAGAAAATCCCTGTCAAGACATAGATACCATGGTCAAGAAGAAATTTACTAGTTTGTTCATCTATGAACCGCTTTTGCTAATCATCCCTAATAAGGACGACGGATTAATATATCCATTTCAATTTCATCGAATTGGGTAATCTAATTGGCCAGACCTTGGTACCACTGATTATCCATTTTGGAATCATGAGGTCCCAAGACTGAACACATGGCTTAATCAAATTCAATTAAATTGACTTGGATAATGTTTACCCAATCGCCCTTATGAGGGAGCTAACTCTTGTTTGGTTGAGTCATCCTTGATTGTGCATGTGACTTCTTCTACCCCTGTAGATGTTTAGAATCTTGATATTTCCCCATTGGATTTCAATGCCTTTGGGAAAAGAAAATCAAAACTGCAACCATATCCACCCTTTTAGGGTGAGAGGCCCCTACAATTAGGGAATTGTCTTGATCTCCCATCTCAAGATCCATCCATATTATCTTTCCAGATGAATCAATGGAAGTCATGAATCTAGATCTTGATTGAACATCAAATTTTATAAGAAAGAAGGAAAGATTCAGCCCCTAGGCAAATCCAATCATAGTTCCCGATTCATCTCTGAATTAAGGAAAGATTCGGCCCCTAGGCAAATCCAATCACCATTCTCAATGTACCTCTGAATTAAGGAAAGATTCAGCCCCTAGGCAAATCCAATCATGGTTCTCAATGCACCCCTGAATTAAGGAAAGATTCAGCCCCTAGGCAAATCCAATCATAGTTCTCAATGTACCTTTGAATTAAGGAAAGATTCAGCCCCTAGGCAAATCCAATCATAGTTCTCGATTCACCTCAGAATTAAGAAAAGATTCAGCCTCCAATCACCGTTCTCGATTCATCTCTGAAATAAGGAGAGATCCAGCCCCTATCCAATCATTGTTCCCTATTCACCTTTGAATTAAGGAAAGATTCAGCCCCTAGGCAAATCCAATCATTAAGGAAAGATTCAGCCCCTAGGCAAATCCAATCACCGTTTTCAATGCACCTCAGAATTAAGGAAAGATTCAGCCCCTAGGCAAATCCAATCATATTTCACGATTCATCTCTGAATTAAGGAAAGATTCAGCCCCTAGGCAAATCCAATCAATATTCCCTATTCACCTTTGAATTAAGGAAAGATTTCAGCCCCTAGGCAGGTCCAATCATCATTTCGGTTCATCCAGAATTAAGGAAAGATTCAGCCCCTAGGCAGATTCAATTACATCCATTTCATTTTAGTATCAAAAAAATATTCAGCCCCTAGGCAGGTCCAACCACCATTTCTGGTTCATCTCGGAACTGAAGAAAGGTTCAGCCCCTAGGCAGGTTCAATCATCATTTTGGTTCATCCAGAATTAAGGAAAGATTCAGCCCCTAGGAAGATTCAATTACATCCAGTTCATCTCAGAATCAAAGAAATATTCAGCCCTAGATTCAACCACCATTTCTGGTTCATTTCAGAATTAAAGAAGGGTTTAACCTTTAGGCAGGTTCAATCATCACTCCCAGATCATGCTAAAATGAAGAAGGCATTCGGCCCCTAGGCTTTTTCACCCTTCACCTCCTGTTTAGGTTCTGATTCATATTGAAACTAGAAAAAATTTCATTCATTTGAATTCAATTAGCCACTAGGCTTATCCAACCATCAACTTTGGTTAGGGTTCCAGTTCATGTCGAAACTAGGAAAAGTTCCATTCATCTGAATTTATTTAGCCCCTAGGCTTGTCCAACCATCAACTTTGGTTCAGGTTCAGATTCATGTTGGAATTAAGAAGAGTCTCATTCATCTGAATTCATTTAGCCACTAGGCTTATCCAACCATCAACTGTGGTTCAAGTTCTGATTCATGTTGGAACTAAGAAGAGTGCCATTCATTTGAATTTAATCAGCCCCTAGGCTTGTCCAACCGTCAACTCCAGTTCAAGTTCTGATTCATGTCGGAACTAAGAAAGGTTCCATTCATATGAACTCAATGTGAGCATGAGTTAGCCTCTAGGCCTGTTCAATCATTACCTTTGGTCCATGTTCCACTTCATAAAGGAGCCAAAGAGAATTTCAGTCAATCCATCATCTCTAGCAATTAGAGTCCAATCCATGATTATCATCCTTGGCCTCTATCAATCGGAGCCCAACTCAAGCAATCCTTGCCTCTAGCAACTAGAGCCCAGTCCATGATTGTCAATCTTGATCTCTATCAATCAGAGATCAATTCAAAATCAATCTTGATCTCTATCAATCAGAGACCAATTCAAAATCAATCTTGATCTCTATCAATCAGAGACCAATTCAAAATCAATCTTGATCTCTATCAATCAGAGACCAATTCAAAGTCAATCTTCTATCAATCGGAGACCAATTCAAAGTCAATCTTGATCTCTATCAATCGGAGATCAATTCAAAGTCAATCTTGATCTCTATCAATCAGAGACCAATTCAAAGTCAATCTTGTCTCTATCAATCGGAGACCGATTCAAAATCAATCTCTGGCTCTATCAATTAGAGCCCGATCCATGTCCATCATAGCCCAGTGCTACAAGTTAGGATCGCTCATCGGGAATGACGAATGATAAGCATTCCTCATTGCTTGTCAATAAAGATCAGTTTCAGATTCTAGAGACATCAAAAATCATGAACCTTCAGCTATGATAGTGCTATCCCATATCGGGCATTTCTGTCCCATGGGCCAGGGAAATGCTAGAATCCAAAGAGTTTCCCTGATATTTCTTATTATTCAAAGAGAGGAATGGAATTTTCCCAAGCAGTGGGGTAGACCAAAGATGAGATCCAATGTGCCCCGAGCTAGGATAAGAACTAGAATGGTCCAATGATGAAACCTTTAACCCATAAACTTGGACATGAACCAGATTGAACTTACACCCAAATTGAGTGCGGTCTGATGAGGAAAGCCAATGACCCCCAAACTGGGGCATGAACCGGATTGACCTTGGGCCTGAATTGGGTATGGTTCAATGAGGAAAGTCATGAGCCCTAAGCTGGTCATAAACCAGATTGACCTTGGACCCAAATTGAGTGTGGTCCAATGAGGAAAGCCATTATAAACTGGGGCATGAACCAAATTGACCTTGGACCCAAATTGAGAGTGGTCTAACAAAGAAATCAATTGAACCCCCCAAGCCAAGGCATAAACTAGTCTAATCTTGGACTCAAAATGGTGTAGTGCAATGGCGATACCCCTTGCTCCCCAAGCTGGGGCATAAGCCAAAATGATTTTGAATTCAGCTAGAAGTGGTCCATTGATGAATCCACTGAACCCCAAACTGGGGCATGAACTTGAGTAACCTTGTGCTTAAAAAGCAATAGTCTGGTTATGAATGGATCCTAAACTGAAAAAAGAGAGGTAAGAATTGTATGGAACCTTAAAAGGTAGGTATCTTGCACATATTGATAGAGGGGCATGATGAGTCCTGCTATTAGAAATCTGAAGGAAGACTTATTCCCTCAACTACTGAAGGTGGTCGTCGAAGGCGTTATGCCCAACTGGAGCCGCTTGGACAAACTTGTTGTTTCAACTTTCTATTATCGGTATTTGATAGGTCATCCACGTCTGGGTCCAAGATCAATATGCTTGTTGACAAGTCTAGTCCAATCTGCCGTGCAAGTAAAAGAAAATCACCCCGTTTGGGATTTCAAACTCTATGCCTTGTCTCTTCCATACATTTCCTCCCAGTTTCATACATCCTCCTATTCTACGTGCGCAGTCAATTCTGACTCTGAAGATGATTGAAATGATGAGCCATCTCCTGAACTTCTATGCCACCCGGCCTCTTGAGAAAGAAAGGTCCAACCCGTCTGGGAAAGCTTTAAATGATCAATCGGGAGACACAAGAGTAGTCTCAAGAAACATGTATTGGAGAAGCTGCCATTTGTTCTATCTGTGAAAAGATTCCAAGGAAAGCATTATATAATAACAGATCATATCAACAGGTCAGCCAATCAGTACAAATGAGTGGAGGACAGATGTGCCACCAAGAAGATGGAAATACCAAAGTTCTTACAAAGTATATCATCTGCAAGCAAGAGATACATGATGAATGATCAATCTCAAAATCAAAGAATGAGGTCATTGGGATACCAAAAAAAAAAAAAAAAAAAAAAAAAGAAAAAGAAAATTCAAGCCTATGTTTTATCTACATCAATAATGGGAAGGCAGTCACATCAGATAGAAGGTGATGATTAACTTCCAGAGGATAGCATACGGATTCACCATTCAGATAAAATCAGATACTATATGAGCAGTCACAAATGCTCAAAATCAGAGTGCTAGTTGGGGCAAAGACGTTCTATCTGATTGGAAATATTTGGAAGAAGAAGATTCAAATCCAATATTGAAAGTCAGGATTCAATTTTGCGATCAAGCGAAGCACTGCATTATGTGGCCTTCACATCCAAAAAAAAAAAAAAAAAAAAAAAAAAAAAAAAAAAAAAAAAGAGAAAAGAAAATAGTAAGATGTTGAATGGCATTAGAGCTCGACAGTAAGCCAATTGTCCCTCTCACTTCAAGAAGATGGTAGTTCCAACTAAAGCCTGAAAGCAAGTGCGATCGTTCTTTGAGATTCACAGCATGTTGGACCGGACTTTTGATTTTGGCTAATTACATCCCGCCTTTACAGGAGACGATCTCATCACCTCTTCATCATCAGAGAAAGATTTCTCATCGGCATTAGACTCTCTCTCCCGTCTATCAATCTGACGGCCTTCTAAGGAGTCTCTACCACAAGCCCTTCTTTTTATTATCAATTTTTATGGCATTGTATCTCATGATCATGTCTCATCTTATGTACAAATTCATAAATCTGGCTGGAACTCTCATCTGTCGTTCATTACATCCGACGGCTTCCCAAGGTTCCTATAAGCCCTTCATTTCTCAAGCCAATAAAATGGGATCTTCTCGGTAAGATAAACCCATTCTACATAAACAACAAAACACTCTCCCAATGGTAGACCCATGTGGACAGTTTCACATCAGTCCTCTTGGACCTTCAACATCAATACTTGTCAACAAACCTAAAGGTTTCAGGCCCAGATATGATCGTGACTGATTCGGAATCTCGATATAGCTTGTTGGGACACGTGTTCCATCTGAACATCTCCAAGAAAGGAAAACATAATTCGGCACCATTTTTAATTTTGGTGTGGGACTGCATTTCCCTAAGGTCACTTTTAGTGATGATTCAAATTGCTGCCCACTTATCAATGCGTGTAGGTGTCAACTTAAACAGTGGGGTAAGGCTACCCATTTGTCATGAAAGTCATGCCATTCGGATTTCCCCTAAGGGTTTCAGACCATTGGATATGACCATAATTTTGATAATATCCTCACCATATCAGGACTCTTTATTCAACCCAAGATGGGGTTTGCAAAAAGAAAAAATAAAAAAATAAAGGGAAGAAAAGAAACCTCAGCAGGGAAAGGCAACCCGAGAAACCTCAATGGGCAACCCATAATACCTCAGTGGGGATAGGCGACCTGATGCAACCCTAAAGCATTGCCCTCATTGGCCCTTCATAGAAAAATCCAATGGTTCATGTAGACAAGTGTCATACCCAGTCTACCCTTCATAAGGAACCTCTCTTTTGCTCTCCAGTGAATCATACTCGAAGGAGTTGAACAAACCATCATCTATTTGCTTGTTGGGCTCCATAGCATTGCCTTTCAACAGAATTCTATCTTCAAATCCTATTGGTCATGTTAGGGAGAGAGCAAATTCTCATGGCCTGGTTACGGATGTAGCCAAATTCATTCAAATCATCAGTTCCTTCATTTTTCAAAATTCAAGAAGGGTTTATCAAAGAAGTCACTTTCTGCAATCAATCTATCAATCTTCCCTTGACCTTGGAACCATGGTCAAATTCTAAATGCAATCCAGATTCAACCTAGTTCTAACTCTGTTAGATTGCCTGTTTCCTTCTATCTTGCCCTAGCACACTACAGTAGTGGTCTATCACAACATGCAGACACTAAGGCATAGATATACCCTGTGTAGAGGAATTGAACTTGATGATGAGCATTACATCTAGGATCCATTGTCTAGTCTGAAGTCACTGACTTTCCTAGTCAATAGAAGTAGGTTCCTCCAAGTTGGTTTTTACCAATTTCTCAGTTCTCCCAATCCTGTTGATGAAGAAGATCCAACGTGGTCACTCACCTGTTAGGAGTTGGTCACCAAATTCTCTGAAGGAACACTTCGAATCCTTTGCTCCTCGTGCCTACTTTGGGGCCATGGTTCATTCATCTTTCAAAATTGGCACAACAATGTTGCAATGCCCTGAGCTTTTCATGAGCCTAGATTGAGGGCCAAAACCATGTCACATTTCATCGCCGCTTGGCTATTCTACCAATTTGTTCTACCATAATGCACAGTCAAAGAACTTAGTTGACCAGATGTCCCTTGACAGTTTAACACCATGGTCAATCAATAAAGTCACTTTGGTTAAAGACTGTCAAGGTCCCCTCATTCTTGTCCAAAATCCTCGCTAGAGTTTCTTTCAATCCAAAATCCAACAACACCAATGTTGGCTGAAGAAAATCATCACCTTTAAATTACATGGAACCCTTCAAAGGAAGTAACCAAGTCATCTCTACCGTGCTGAAATTGAGTCAAACTTTCAGTACCAGGTCATAAATGGCAAATTTCAAATCTAGGTATCATGCCAGCAAAGTCCATGACACCACTTCCAATGATGTCATGTTTTGTGCCTTCACCAATAAAGCAGGAGCAAAAAACTCAGAAAACTGCCAAGGAATTCACCATCATTTCAAATATGTCCAGCACTCTATAGGTTCAAAGTCAATAGACTTCCAAGATGGGTCAGATTCCAACCCTAACGGTTCAAAGTCAACAAAGCCTTCCTATATGGGTCACTTTCAAGCATCCTAAATGTTCAAAGCCATAGAGCTTCCAAGAAGGATATTCCTATTTTCAATCCCGAAGGTCCAAAGCTGGTAGGAACTGCCAAGATGAGTCATTCAGTATCACCCTATAAGTGACCTTCTGAGTTCTTGCTCATTTCAGAATCAATAGCAAATTCCTCACCCTATAAGTGACTTTCTCGAGTCCTTGCTCATTTCCGGAATCAAATGCGGAGCCCTAGCTCATCCAAAGTTCAAATCAATCTCGGTTTAAGTAAATCATATGCGAGCCCTAGCTCATCCAAAGTTCAAATCAATCTCCATGTGTCGAGCCCTAGCTCATCCAAAGTTCAAATCAATCTCAGCCTATAAGTGAATCCAGAGCCCTAGCTCATTCAAAGATCAAGTCAATCTCAGCCTATAAGTGAATCAAATGCAGAGCCCTAGCTTATTCAGAAAATCAATCTCAAAACCTCAATCAAAAGAGCCTCAGTTCAATCAAAGAGAAGACATCAAGTCTTCCATCCAGACAAATCAAGCCGAGCCCAAGCTCATGCAATCGGCCTTGTATTCACAGCCTAGCTCCATACAAGAAGAGGTTTATCAGCCTACAAATGGATCAAGCCGGGTCCAAGCCCGCACATACCTTGCATTGAGTTCCACCTCAGCAAGAAGAGGTTCCCAACCTACAAATGAGCCTTGTATTCACAGCCTAGCTCCATACAAGAAGAGGTTTATCAGCCTACAAATGGATCAAGTCGGGTCCAAGCCCGCACATACCTTGCATCATGAGTCACCTCAGCAAGGAGAGGTTCCCAGCCTACAAATGAGCCTTGTATTCATAGCCTAGCTTCATACAAGAAGAGGTTTATCAGCCTACAAATGGATCAAGCCGGGTCAAGCCCGCACGTACCTTGCATCATGAGTTCCATCTCAGCAAGAAGAGGTTCCCAGCCTACAAATGAGCCTTGTATTCATAGCCTAGCTTCATACAAGAAAAACAGTTACCAATCTTCCAAGAAGAGCAAACCTTCTGGCCAGTCGAACTACGTTCTGGGCTTGATTTCTAGGACACCCTTAGAATACGTAGGCAGTTTAGGAAGAATTACCCTAAGTGCAGCCCAATAAACAATATCACTCATACCCCAAAAATGTGGTTCTTTTATCTTTAGCCTTCAACTGATAACAATCTCGGCTAAAGAGGGGCATCTGTAAGCACCCCATTTTTGCCACCCTTTGTGTAAGTGAACCAATATGGCAGGTTTCTGGCCTTTAATCCAAAGATTTATGATTTTTCACTGAATCCCACAGCAGGGTCATGGGCTATTATCTGTAGGAATGCATAGGTCATAGAATTATCTTCGAAACAAGACCAGAATTGCTCAATTCTGATATCAAATGAGGAAGATATGATCATTTTAGTCCGATGATACATATAAGGGAAGTTTATGAAATTATTATAAATAATAATCCCAGGGGCCTTCATGCAAATTATCCTAAGTCGGATTGTTTGAATTTCAAATCATCATATCTTGATCATCCGACATCGGATTCAGATGATTCCAAGACCATTATTCTTCATTCATGATGTTCTACAAAGTGGACGTAAAAAATCCCGGGTAGAAGTCACCAGTGGGTCTCATGCAAGCTTGCATGCAAAATTATCGTTAGAACTTCAAAGCTTCATATCTTTTCCGTTCTACATCAGATTCAGATGATTCCAAGACCATTATTCTTCATTTGTGATGTCTTGCGAAGTGGACGTGGAAAATCTCGGGTAAAAGTCTCTGGAGGGTCCAATGCAAAATGGTCAGCCAAATTATCTATAATTGGTCCGCTTAAACTTCAAAAAATCATAAGTTGACCATTTTACTTCCAAATGAGGTGATTCAAGTTCCTATATTCCTCATTTTTAATGTTCTACAAAATGAACGCAAAAAAAATTTGGAATAGAGGCCATCGGAAAATTTCATGCCAGATGACAGTGGAAATGACCCATGAAATGACAGAGAGTAAAAACCCAGTTAATTTTAGTCAATTCAGTCAACTCAGCTCAACCCAAGGTAGTATTGGCCCAACCCAGTCAATCTGGACCAATTCATGGTGGCTTATATACTTGTATTTCTTTTATATATTATTATATAATGTATAATATATTGTAATATATCATATAATATATATATATATATATATCTTATATGTATATTATATTATATATATCAATATATTGATATTATATAATTATATATATATATATGTTTTATATATAGAAAACAAAGAATCCAAAGAGAGAGGAAACGTGAAAGTGGGAAATTTAGGGAGAATTCAAAAGATTTTGTTTTGAGAAAAGGAAAGAAAAGAGAGAAAAAAAATCTTTTGGATTCAAAAGATTTTTGTTAGGGCATATAATCCAAAAAAAAAAGAAAGGAATCCAAAGTGAGGAAGGGACGTCCAAGAGGAAAAAAAAAAGAAATCCAAAAGATCTCGGTATTGAGAAAAAGGAAAGAAAAGAGAGAAGGAAAGAGGAGGAGAGGATTTTCTAGAAGAGGGAGAGATAGAGAACGTGTGGAATGGAGAAGGAGAAGAGAAAAAGGAAGGAAAAGAAGAAAAGAAAGAAGAAAAAGGAAGAAAAAAAGATTTTTCTAGAAAAAAGAAGAAAGGAAAGAAGGATCTTCCAGAAAAGGAGAGAAAAATTATAAATAAGCAAGAGAAGAGAGAGGAGAGGTCTTTTTTTCAGACCATAGAGAGAGGAGAACATGGGTGAGGGAGAGAAAAACGTGAGTGAGAGAGAGAAAAGAAAAAAAAAATCGGAAGAAAAGAGAAGAAGAAGAAAGAAAAGAGAGAAAGAGAGAAGAGAGAGAGAGAGAGAGAGAGAGAGAGAGAGAGAGAGAGAGAGGTGTTAAGAAGAGAAGATCTAGAGGAAAAAGAGAGAAGGATCAGAGAGGCAGCAAAGAGGATGATGAGAAGATGCAAAGGAGAGAAGGAGAGAGAAGAAGCCTGAGGTAAGAATCACCCATCGCTTTTGTCAGTTTATTTTTTTTCAAAGTCAAAGCATACTGCAAATGCATGTCTGAGATTGGTGTCTAGCATTAGGAAGATGCCTCTGTTTGCATTAGGTTCCTTGAGACAAAACGTTGGCCTCTGAGTCTTCTTTCTGACCATGTATTCAGATTTTATTTTCATGAGCTATATGATTTTATATTGATTTTATAGTACCACGGACCAGAATCTGGAATAGACCTGACCAGTGTATTTGCCTGTACTTGGGGAATATTTTGACCTGCCTATGACCACTTTTAGGATTAGCTTCCTTGAGACAAAATGTTGTCCTCTGAGTCCTCTTTCTGACCATGTATTAGGGTTTTATTTTCATGAGCTATATGATTTTATATTGATTTTATAGTACCACTGGCCAGAATCTAGCACAGACCTGAGCAGTGTATTTGCCTGTACTTGGGGAATGTTTTCGACCTGCCTATGATCTCTTTTAGGATTTGGTTCCTTAAGATAAAATGTTGGCCTCTGAGTCCTCTTTCTGACCATGTATTCGGATTTTATTTTCATGAGCTATATGATTTTATATTGATTTTATAGTACCACTGGCCAGAATCTGGAACAGATCTGACCAGTGTATTTGCCTGTACTTGGGGAATGTTTTCGACCTACCTATGGTCTCTTTTAGGGTTAGCTTCCTTGAGACAAAATGTTGGCCTCTGAGTCCTCTTTCCGAGGATATCTTTTAAGAATTTTTTGAGTAAGTACAGTGCCCTATGTGCCCATTTTGGTCCAGCCTGACAAAACTGTCATCTTGCTGCGTGTTCCATCATTTTTTGATTGATTCTCATGTGCTTTGGTTGTTTCTCACTTGCCATATTTGATGCTATATTTGTTCACATGCTATGTTTGGATGCTCGTATGCATACACTACTATAGTTGGAATGGTCACACTGCCATAATTGGAATGGCCACACTGCCATAATTGGATGATTACTGCCATGATTGGAATGATCATACTCACATGCTATATTAAATGTTTTTTGTCAAAATTAGGGTAGAAAAATCTACAATGGAAAGAAAAATAACATTTAGGGTAAAAAACCCTAAGATGGAAAGAAAATAATAATTAGGGTAGAAAACCTAAAATGGAAAGAAAGTAACATTTAGGGTAGAAAACCCTAAGATGGAAAGAAAATAATAATTAGGGTAGAAAACCCTAAAATGGAAAGAAAGTAACATTTAGGGTAGAAAACCCTAAGATGGAAAGAAAATAATAATTAGGGTAGAAAACCCTAAAATGGAAAGAAAGTAACATTTAGGGTAGAAAACCCTAAAAAATGGAAATAAAATAATAATTAGGGTAGAAAACCCTAAAATGGAAAGAAAGTAACAATTAGGGTAGAAAACCATAAAAAAATGGAAATAAAATAATAATTAGGGTTGAAAACCCTAAAATGAAAAGAATGTAACAATTAGGGTAGAAAACCCTACAAAATGGAAAGAAAATAACAATTAGGGTAGAAAACCCTAAAATTGAAAGAAAATAGCAATTAGGGTCTTTCCATGCTTAGAAGATAGCCTACTAGATCATGCCATACAGGCTCTTGCCTTATTTGCAATACATGCCATATTTGAAAGATCTTTAAACAATCTTACTGTATGTGAATTTCTTGCCACAAATGTTTTATGTGCCATATTTAGATAGAATATTCTATTTTTTGGCAATAACTTATTTTATGCAACACACTAGTTAAACTGTCATAAATGCACACTTCTAGAAGACAATGTAGGTGTGGGGACATGAATTTAGGCACCCACATTCTTGGGAAGGGCATAATGGGAATGATAAAATCTTAATAAAGAAAGAGAATGCCTTGTCAAACTTTTCAAAATTAGAATTCAGGATAAAGAGGATGATTTAGGACGATTTTGCCCCTCGGCAAACCCTAAACCTAGAATAGGTTCTAAACCCTAAACCTAGAATAGGTTATCAATCATTAACCTAGAACAGGGTTATCCAGTCCCGAGTTTGAACTACGCGGATTCTGATTCCTAGGGCAAACCCTAGGATACGTAGGCCATTTGGGAGAATCCCAAATTCGGATCCACAACTTAGTCCACTCGGACTATCCATAGATCCACTAGGATATCTATCCATATTCCAACCCAAAAGGGGTTATCCAAACCTTTGTCCACTTGGATTATCCAAAAGATCCACTAGGATATCTATCCACATTTTGACCCACATAGGGTTATCCACATTCCAACTCAGAATGGGTTATCCATATTTCCACCCAAATAGGGTTATTCTTAGATCCACTAGGACTATCTATCAGTCCACATGGACTATCCAGATCCTACCCCATAGGATTTCTCAGCCTTTCAAGCATAAACTTCAACTTGAACAATAAACTTAATCATGCACAAGCATAAATCACATCCATAAACATTAATCACACCTGAACTACGATGGTGAACCTGATTTTCGGAATAAATCCGTAATATGTAGGCAATCTGATGGATATAGATTCGGTTCAATGATATCAAACCACTTGGTTTGGTTTGGCTTAACAAATAAAGTCTAGCATAGGAAAGGTATAGGAGACCGATTTCGATCGGGCGGTTTGGGTGCCTAACCCCTTCCCATAACCGTAACTTGACGCTTACCCAATCTCTGATGGACCAGAATTCCAATCTAAGGGTCATGAGTCAATCGAAGTCTTCCCTTGGGGTGAGATTTCACATTTCTAAGGTCCTAGACCTAAATCTAGGTGGCGACTTCAAAAGATTTCCATCTTTGTCCTCAC
>JAMYWD010001959.1:0-13000 GCA_028583415.1 Protea cynaroides
TGATCTTCGATCAAGATATCATCAGCTGAAGAATTTGGATAGCGATATCTCGAAGACAGTTTTTAGAACTAGGATTGGCCAATTATGAGTTCTCAATTATGACGTTTGGATTAACCAATGCCCTTAAATCTTTTATGGAACTGATGAACCGAATTTTTGACGATATGTCGGATACGTCGGTTATAGTATTTATTGATGACATATTGGTGTACTCGAAAGACAAGGAAACCCATGTTAAGAACCTAAACGTAGCCCTACAGCGTTTAAGGAAAGAGAAGTTATACGCCAAATTTTTGAAGTGTGAGTTTTGGCTAAGTGAAGTCGCCTTTTTAGGCCATGTAGTATCCGCTGAAGGAATCAAAGTGGACCCCATTAAGATTGAGGCTATCGTAAAGTGTGAAGCACCAAAGAGTGTTTCAGAAATTAAAAGTTTTCTGGGTCTAACTGGATATTATCGGAGATTCGTAGAAGACTATTCTCGGATTGCCGTACCTCTCACCAGTTTGACCAAGAAAGGAGAAAAATTTGTATGGACGGATAAGTGTGAAAAGAGTTTTCAAACACTGAAGACCAGATTGATATCCGCCGTAATTTTGATTATTCCCGTTCCAGGACAGACATTTACCTTATACACTGATGCATCGGGATTGGGACTAGGATGTGTGCTTATGCAAGGAGAACAAGTAGTTGCGTATGCATCGAGATAGTTGAAGGTACATGAGAAAAATTACACCGCTCATGATTTGGAGTTAGCGGCAGTAGTACATGCTGTCAAGATATGGAGACACTACATATACGGAGAAAAATTTTAGATTAAGTCGGACAATAAAAGTCTTACTTATCTATTTAATCAGAAGGAGTTGAATATGAGGCAAAAAAAAAGGCTGGAACTATTGAAAGACTATGATTGTGATATCCAGTATCATCCGGGAAAAGCGAACGTGGTAGCGGATGCATTGAGCAGGAAAGCAATGATAAAATCTCGAGGAGAAACTAGCACGACTGCAGCAATGTATACCAACGGAATGGTGTTCAATCACGGCAATGAACAATATGTGATAGATACAATGGATGGACCAGCCAACCATGGGTTTATTCATCGGTTTTCGAATATGTTCGCGGCATTGAAGATTATACCGGATATAGTGGATGAAGTGAAGACAGCTGTCAAAGCAGATCCTTATCTGAGAACAGTACAAGAAGATATTGAGAAAGGTAGGACCAACTCTGAGTTCACCTTAGATAACGAGAAGGTACTGAAATATAAAGGGAGAATATGTGTACCCGAAATAGAAAGTATGGACATTAGACACCGACTGATGAAGGAAGCCCATACCACCATCTACTCGATACATCCTTAAAGTATAAAAATGTATCATGATCTAAAGAAACTGTATTGGTGGAGGGGAATGAAGGCAGATGTAGCCAAGTTCGTGTCTCAATGCCTAAATTGTCAGAAGGTAAAGGCGGAACGACAAAGACCCGCAGGACTATTACAGCCATTACCGGAACCAGCATGGAAATGGGACTGCATCACTATGGACTTCGTCAAAGGACTACCATTGACTCCTCGAGTAGTTGACGCAGTTTGGGTGATTGTGGACCGTCGACTAAGACAGCTCGCTTCATACCGATACGACCCCAAGATATACCTTGGAAAGGTTAGCAAAGCTGTATGTGGATAATATTGTTCGGTTACACGGGGTACCGGGAAAGTATTGTGTCCGATAGAGATCCACGATTTACTTCCAAATTTTGGGAAGGACTGCAAAAGGCTATGGGTACAACATTGAAGTTCGATGATCGCATTCCACCCACGCACGCAGACGGACAGTTGGAGCGTACAATCCAGATTCTAGAAGATATGCTACGAGCATGTGTGATTGATTTCAAAGGGTCATGGGATTAAAAGTTACCATTGATCGAGTTCGCTTACAATAACAGCTATCAGCCTACTATACGGATGTCACCTTATGAAGCCCCGTATGGCGGGAAGTGTCGAACCCCCTTGTTTTGGAATGAAGTTGGAGAACATAGTATTGTTAGACCGGAATTTGTTGAAGAGACTTGTCGAGTGGTCGACATCATCAAGGAGAGAGTGAAAACAGCTCAGAACTGTCAGAAGCAATATGCAGATACTCGACGAAGAGATCTAGAGTTTGTCGTAGGTGTTAAAGTATTTTTGAAAGTATTCCCTATGAGAGGATTGAAGAGATTCAGACAGAAAGGAAAATTAGGTCCAAGATATGTCGGACCATATGAAATTCTTGCTAAGCGTGGAAAAGTAGCTTATCTGTTGGCATTACCACCATCTATGTCAAGTGTGCACGACGTATTTCACAATTCTCTATTGAAGAAGTATGTCAAGGATTCGACGCACGTGTTGACAGTGGATTTGGTAGAATTGACTGATGATTTGACATTCGAAGTAACACCAACAGAAATCACCAGTCGAAAGGTTCAACGTCTACGCAACAGAGATATCTACTATGTTAAGGTCACAAGGAAAAGTAGAGACATGGAAGAAGTTACATGGGAAGAAGAGAATGCTATGCGAAAGCAATACCCTCACTTGTTTGATTCAGAAGGTACGTACAATTTCGAGGACGAAATTTTTATAAGTTTGGGGGAGTTGTAAGACCCGTGTCAAACTAACCCGGTCTTACCACCTTGAACCAGGTTTACCCATCATGGTCGAGTCAAGTGGACCAAGGGCATGATGGAGATAAGATCCCAGGTATAAAATCGACCCAAAAACACTTAATTTTAGGGGAGGGTCGCAGACCCAGCCAAGTAGGGTCAGACCTCCCAAAACAGAATGTCAGACCCTCAGATTTGAAGGGAGGGTCGAACAGCTTAAGACCCTAAGGTCGACGGGAAACACATCAGGGAATTCCACACTGTTCAGAATGGTGTGATGAACCGCTAAATAACCAACGGTTCAACCAGGATCTCTGATAGACCATCCCCACGTTATCCAAACTTTACACACATCCACAATCATAATCAGAGTAAATACACAATAGCAGAAATCTTGTAAATAAATGAACTGAGAACTAAGATGATACCATTAATTAAATAGTAAATTATTCTATGTTTAACTGAGACATAAATATTTAAGCACCAAATACATGTCTTATAAATCCAATAAAGAAACCTATAAAAATATCTAGTCAAATACACACGAGTTGCACTCGCAAGAGGAGTCGTGTGTATCATCTTCAGCTCCAGCGTCCATGGCTGCTATATTCCCGTATGTAGACGTGTTCATATAATCATCGACTCTATAACCTGCATCATCAACTAAAAATATTCGACGTCGAGGGGTGAGCACACAACACGGCTAAGTGAGTAGCCAAAATAATGCAACAATACATATGCATGCAAAAAGTCAATTTATATCTTTGGTTTGGTTTATAGTTTGCAATGTGCAATAGAAAGGTTAGGTGGTCAATGGTTAACGTTTATTGACACCGCCTCTATACACAGGGCGTGGAAGCCCGCCCGAAGGTTAACGTTTATCGTCGTCCCCATCCACCCTACCATAACATAATAGAACAAAGGTTAACGTTTATTGCTATATAATGCTATACCAACACGTAAGCCCCTGTTAGCGAGGGCTTGCAAACTGGGCTCGCTACTAACCAATCCTAATGCCAAACAGTGTATCCAAGGCCTCACCCCAGCATCCCTCAGAATGCCCATAGAGATAGAGCTAAGGCTCCCCGGTAGAGTTAGAGACTTCAAGGACCGAGACCACCTCCCCTGATACTCTACGACATAATAGTTCTGCTAAAGTAATGGCGATACGATGACGCTAATGCACAAGACTTGAGTTGGAGATAGAGCTAAAGTGCTGAGACCCACCAAAGGTTAACGTTTATTGACGTTCTCATCACACCTCCCCTGATACTCGCTCGCATCAAGCACATCAACCACACACATACAAGCACATGCCTATTCTTATCATCATCATCATCATCATGTTATAAACAATAAAGTAAATATGCATGAACAAGTAATAGAAATATTGGATGGCATGTTGTATGCACATTACAAACATATTCGCATAGAATCAAGCATAGCATAGGACTCAAGAAATAGAAAAACAGCTTATTATTAACCAATTTAGTTTGGGGTTAAGGTTCCTCACCTTAGCTTGCTAAAAGATACTTTTCCAAGCTTTAGAATCACCGTTATAACGTTATTATATTGCTAGCAAACCTAACCAAGTCGATAGAATTTAATTAGAATTAATCCAGAATTTAAAACCATTCTGTCAACTGATGGTCGATGCTAGGGTCGATGCTAGGGTCGATGGGTCTATTGACCCTCCCTCCATTCTGGACTTCCCGAATGCTGAGGGTCGATGGTCAGAAACACCTAGGGTCGGATGGTCTATCGACCCACGGTGCGACCCTCGATGCACTCTGGTCCAATTTCCACTTTTAAATCCACTCTTCGTGTTTGGGGTCCTATGGCTTGCTTCCTACATTCATTCAACAGTCATTCCATGGTCTAGAACCATGTATAATCCATCTAAATAGTTTTCGTGCATCATCCTATGGTTTTCCATGAAAACCTAACCATGGATGGATGGTTTGGGTTTCTCTGAAATCCTACACTCAACCATATCTAACCTAAGGTCTGTAGAAACTCATGGGATTAGTATCCATACCTGAGAAGATTACTTTTCTCTGGAATTTCTTCTCCTTTTTGCTAAGTCTTCCTCCTTGTCTCCTTTCTTCCTCTTTTCCTTCTTCTCTCTTTCTCTCAATTCAATTAGGGTTGTGAAAGGAGTGAAAGTGGCTTAGGGACGTCCTTTAAATAGAGTAGGAATGTCCTATAATAGTCCCATTGAGATTTGGAAAGAATCCCAACCAAAAATTAGGAAATTTCCTAATTTCTATATTCGTCAGAAACCGAGGGTCGATGGGAGGGTCGATGATCCCGTCGACCCTAGGGTCTTAAGTTGTCCGACGCTCCCTTCAAATCGGAGGGTCTGACATTCTATTTTGGGAGGTCCGACCCTACTTGGCTGGGTATGCGACCCTCCCCTAAAATTAAGTGTTTTTGGGTCGATTTTATACCTGGGATATCGATCTCCATCACGCCCTTGGTCCACTTGACTCGACCATGATGGGTAAACCTGGTTCAAGGTGGTAAGACCGGGTTAGTTTGACACGGGTCTTACAACTCCCCCCAACTTATAAAATTTTCGTCCTCAAAATTGTACGTACCTTCTGAATCAAACAAGTGAGGGTATTGCTTTCGCATAGCATTCTCTTCTTCCCATGTAACTTCTTCCATGTCTCTACTTTTCCATGTGACCTTAACATAGTAGATATCTCTATTGCGTAGACGTTGAACCTTTTGACTGGTGATTTCTGTTGGTGTTACTTCGAATGTCAAATCATCAGTCAATTCTGCCAAATCCACTGTCAACACGTGCGTCGAATCCTTGACATACTTCTTCAATAGAGAAATGTGAAATACGTCGTGCACACTTGACATAGATGGTGGTAATGCCAACTGATAATCTACTTTTCCACGCTTAGCTAGAATTTCATATGGTCCGAAATATCTTGGACTTAATTTTCCTTTCTGTCCGAATCTCTTCAATCCTCTCATAGGCGATACTTTCAAAAATACTTTATCACCTACGGCGAACTCTAGATCTCTTCGTCAAGTATCTACATATTGCTTCTGACGGTTCTGAGCTGTTTTCACTCTCTCCTTGATGATGTCGATCACTCGACAAGTCTCTTCAACAAATTCCGGTCCAACAATACTACGTTCTCCAACTTTATTCCAAAACAAGGGGGTTCGACTCTTCCTGCCATACAGTGCTTCATAAGGTGACATCTGTATAGTAGCCTGATAGCTGTTATTGTAAGCGAACTCGATCAATGGTAACTTTTCGTCCCATGATCCTTTGAAATCAATCACACATGCTCGTAGCATATCTTCTAGAATCTGGATTGTACGCTCCGACTGTCCGTCTGTCTGTGGGTGGAATGCAGTACTAAACTTCAATGTTGTACCCATAGCCTTTTGCAGTCCTTTCCAAAATTTAAAAGTAAATCGTGGATCTCTATCGGACACAATACTTTCTGGTACCCCGTGTAACCGAACAATATTATCCATATACAGCTTTGCTAACCTTTCCAGTGTATACTGGGGCCGTATCGGTATGAAGCGAGCTGTCTTAGTCAGAAGGTCCACAGTCACCCAAACTGCGTCAACTACTCGAGGAGTCAATGGTAGTCCTGTGACGAAGTCCATAGTGATGCAGTCCCATTTCCATGCTGGTTCCGGTAATGGCTTTAACAGTCCTGCGGGTCTTTGTCGTTCTGCTTTTACCTTCTGACAATTTAGGCATTGAGACACGAACTTGGCTACATCTGCCTTCATTCCTCTCCACCAATACAGTTTCTTTAGATCATGATACATTTTTGTACGTCCAGGATGTATCGAGTAGATGGTGGTATGGGCTTCCTTCATCAGTCGGTGTCTAATGTCCATACTTTCTGTTTCGGGTACACATATTCTCCCTTTATATTTCAGTACCTTCTCGTTACCTAAGGTGAACTCAGAGTTGGTCCTACCTTTCTCAATATCTTCTTGTACTGTTCTCAGATAAGGATCTGCTTTGATAGCTGTCTTCACTTCATCCACTATATCCGGTATAATCTTCAATGCCGCGAAGATATTTGAAAACCGATGAATAAACCCTTGGTTGGCTTGTCCATCCATTGTATCTATCACATAGTGTTCGTTGCCGTGATTGAACACCATTCCGTTGGTATACATTGCTGCAGTCGTGCTAGTTTCTCCTTGAAATTTTATCATTGCTTTCCTACTCAATGCATCCGCTACCACGTTCGCTTTTCCCAGATGATACTGGATATCACAATCATAGTCTTTCAATAGTTACAGCCATCTTCTTTGCCTCATATTCAACTCCTTCTGATTAAATAGATAAGTAAGACTTTTATGGTCCGACTTAATCTGAAATTTCTCTCCGTATAGGTAGCGTCTCCATATCTTGACAGCATGTACTACTGCCGCTAACTCCAAATCATGAGTGGGGTAATTTTTCTCATGTACCTTCAACTGTCTCGATGCATACGCAACTACTTGTTCTCCTTGCATAAGCACACATCCTAGTCCCAATCCCGATGCATCAGTGTATAAGGTAAATGTCTGTCCTGGAACGGGAATAGTCAAAATTGGGGCGGATATCAATCTGGTCTTCAGTGTTTGAAAACTCTTTTCACACTTTTTCGTCCATACAAATTTTTCTCCTTTCTTGGTCAAACTGGTGAGAGGTACGGCAATCTGAGAATAGTCTTCTACGAATCTCCGATAATATCCAGCTAGACCCAGAAAACTTCTAATTTCTAAAACACTCTTTGGTGCTTCCCACTTTACGATAGCCTCGATCTTACTGGGGTCCACTTTGATTCCTTCAGCGGATACTACATGGCCTAAAAAGGTGACTTCACTTAGCCAAAACTCACACTTCAAAAATTTGGCGTATAACTTCTCTTTCCTTAAACGTTGTAGGGCTGCGTTTAGGTTCTTAACATGGGTTTCCTTGTCTTTGGAGTACACCAATATGTCATCAATAAATACTATAACCGACGTATCCAACATATCGTGGAAAACCCGGTTCATCAGTTCCATAAAAGATGTAAGGGCATTGGTTAATCCAAACGTCATAATTGAGAACTCATAATTGGCCAATCCTAGTTCTAAAAACTGTCTTCGAGATATCGCTATCCAAATTCTTCAGCTGTTGATATCTTGATCGAAGATCAATCTTAGAAAATACCTTTGCTTCTTGTAACTGTTTAAACAAGTCATCAATCTGAGGTTGTGAATATCGATTCTGGTTCGTGAGCTTTTTAAATTCTCTGTAGTTTATATACAGACAACACAACCATCCTTCTTCTTCACGAATTGCATTGGCGATTCTCATGATGCAATACTTAGCCGATTAGAACCCTTGTCTAATAACTCTTGTAGTTGAGTCTCAATCCCTTTAACTCCATAGAAGCTACTCTACAGGTGCCTTTGACACGAGTATCGTCTTTGGTAACAAGTCGATGACGAACTCGATCGCATGATCAGGTAATAACCCGGTAAGTCTCCTGGAAACACGTCAGGGAATTTATGCATCACATCAATATCTGTCATCTGTGGTGCTTCTTTGGTAACGTATACCACAGATACCATATTTCTAACTTCTTTCTCTTCAAAGCATCCCCAATTCCACACTGTTCAGAATGGTGTGATTAACCGCTAAATAACCAACGGTTCAACCAGGATCTCTAATAGACCATCCCCGCGTTATCCAAACTTTACACACATCCACAATCATAATCAGAGTAAATACACAATAGCGGAAATCTTGTTAATAAATGAACTGAGAACTAAGATGATACCATTAATTAAATAGTAAATTATTCTGTGTTTAACTGAGACATAAATATTTAAGCACCAAATACATGTCTTATAAATCCAATAAAGAAACCTATAAAAATATCTAGTCAAATACACACGAGTTGCATACGCAAGAGGAGTCGTGTGTATCATCTTCAGCTCCAGCGTCCATGGCTGCTATATTCCCGCATGTAGCCGCGTTCATATAATCTTCGACTGTATAACCTACATCATCAGCCAAAAATATTCGACGTCGAGGGGTGAGCACACAACACGGCTCAGTGAGTAGCCAAAACAATGCAACAATACATATGCATGCAAAAAGCCAATTTATATCTTTGGTCCGGTTTATAGTTTGCAATGTGCAATAGAAAGGTTGGGTGGTCAAAGGTTAACGTTTATTGACACCGCCTCTATACATAGGGGGTGGAAGCCCGCCCGAAGGTTAACGTTTATCGTCGTCCCCATCCACCCTACCATGACATTATACAACAAAGGTTAACGTTTATTGCTATATAATGCTATACCAACACATAAGCCCCTGTTAGCGAGGGCTTGCAAACTGGGCTCGCTACTAACCAATCCTAATGCCAAACAGTGTATCCAAGGCCTCACCCCAGCATCCCTCAGAATTCCCATAGAGATAGAGCTAAGGCCCTCCGGTAGAGTCAAAGACTACAAGGACCGAGACCACCTCCCTTGATACTCTACGACATAATAGTTCTGCTAAAGTAATGGAGATACGACGATCCAAATGAACAAGACTTGAGTTAGAGATAGAGCTAAAGTGCTGAGACCCGCCAAAGGTTAACGTTTATTGACGTTCTCATCACACCTCCCCTGATACTCGCTCGCATTAAGCACATCAACCTCACACATACAAGCACATGCCTAATCCTATCATCATCATCATCATGTTATAAACAACAATAAATATGCATGAACAAGTAATAGAAATATTGGATGGCATGTTGTATGCACAATAAAAACATATTCGCATAGAATCAAGCATAGCATAGGACTCAAGAAATAGAAAAACAGCTTATTATTAACCAATTAAGTTTGGGGTTAAGGTTCCTCACCTTAGCTTGGTAAAAGATACTTTTCCAAGATTTAGAATCACCATTATAACGTTATTATATTGCTAGCAAACCTAACCAAGTCGATAGAATTTAATTAGAATTAATTCAGGATTTAAAACCATTCTGTCAACTGAGGGTCGATGCAAGGGTCGATGCTAGGGTCGATGGGTCTATCGACCCTCCCTCCATTCTGGACTTCCCGAATGCTGAGGGTCGATGGTCAGAAACACCTAGGGTCGGATAGTTTATCGACCCTCGGTGCGACCCTCGATGCACTCTGGTCCAATTTCCACTTTTAAATCCACTATTCGTGTTTGGGGTCCTATGGCTTGCTTCCTACATTCATTCAACAGTCATTCCATGGTCTAGAACCATGTATAATCCATCTAAATAGTTTTCGTGCATCATCCTATGGTTTTCCATGAAAACCTAACCATGGATGGATGGTTTGGGTTTCTCCGAAATCCTACACTCAACCATATCTAACCTAAGGTCTGTAGAAACTCATGGAATTAGTATCCATACCTGAGAAGATTACTTTTCTCTGGAATTTCTTATCCTTTTTGCTAAGTCTTCTTCCTTGTCTCCTTTCTTCCTCTTTTCCTTCTTCTCTCTTTCTCTCAATTCAATTAGGGTTGTGAAAGGAGTGAAAGTGGCTTAGGGACGTCCTTTAAATAGAGTAGGAATGTCCTATAATAGTCCCACTGAGATTTGGAAAGAATCCCAACCAAAAATTTGGAAATTTCCTAATTTCTATATTCGTCAGAAACCGAGGGTCGATGGGAGGGTCGATGATCCCGTCGACCCTAGGGTCTTAAGCTGTCCGACCCTCCCTTCAAATCTGAGGGTCTGACATTCTGTTTTGGGAGTTCCGACCCTACTTGGCTGGGTATGCGACCCTCCCCTAAAATTAAGTGTTTTTGGGTCGATTTTATACCTGGGATCTCGATCTCCATCACGCCATTGGTCCACTTGACTCGACCATGATGGGTAAACCTGCTTCAAGGTGGTATTACCGGGTTAGTTTGACACGGGTCTTACAACTCCCCCCAACTTATAAAAATTTCATCCTCGAAATTGTACGTACCTTCTGAATCAAACAAGTGAGGGTATTACTTTCGCATAGAATTCTCTTCTTCCCATGTAACTTCTTCCATGTCTCTACTTTTCCTTGTGACCTTAACATAGTAGATATCTCTGTTGCGTTGACGTTTGTAAGATCCGTACTTTCAAATTTTGAGGCCGAAATTTCTTTGAAGGGTGGTGGAGTTGTAAGACCCGCCGGCCTGACCATACATTTCATGTCGGGACCCGTCTACATATCAGGGTCGAGCCAGGTGGACCAACTGTGTGAAGAAACCCATGACCCAATATGAAAATTTACCCAAAAACAGTCAAAATGAGGGTAGGGTCGCATGATTTAACAGGCAGGTCCGACCCTCCCAACGACCCTCACCATCGACCCTCAACCATGGGTCGCAGGGTCTATGAGTTGTCCGACCCTCCCATCGACCTTCACCATCGACCCTTGTCATTCAGGAAAAACAGCACGAACCCAAAATTGAGAAACCTTCCTAATTTCAATTGGAACCTTTCCTAAACTCAATGGGAGTTATTTTGGGAGGTTTTTCCCTATAAATAGGACGTCCCTAAGCCTCTTTCACTCCTTTTACAACCCTAATTGGATTGAGAAAAAGAAAAGAGAAGGAGGAGAAGAAGAGAAGAGAAGGAAAACTTGAAGAAAAGGCTAAGGAAGGAGAGGAAATTCAGAGGAAACTCTGAATCTCAGCAAACCTAAGGTATGAATACATTCCCCATGATTTGTTTAGGACCTTAGAATGGTTTATGAAGAGGGTATGACTTAGAAGAAACCCAAATCATCCATCCATGGTTTCGTTTCAATGGAAAACCATGGAGGAGTTCATTAAAACCATGTAGGTGAATAAAGTATAGTTCTAAACTATAGAACATGTATAGAATGGATTGTGGAAGTAAGCCATAGGACCCAACCATGAAAGAGACAATGAAATATGATATTTTCGACTCAAACCATGGAGGGTCGCACCTAGGGTCGATGGCAGATCCGACCCTAGCATTGACCCTCAGTGTTCGGGAAGTTCAGATTAGGGGGAGGGTCGCACCCAGGGTCAATCAGGACTCCAACCCTACCTCCGACCCTCACTTAACAGAATGCTTTTTAAATTCTAAATAAATTCTAATTAAATTCTATCGACTTTGTTAGGTCTTCTAGCAATATAATAACATTATAAAGGTGATTCTAAAGCTTGGAAGAGGATCTATTAACAAGCTATGGTGAGGTAACAAGACCTAAACTAATTGGTTAATAATAAATTGTTTTTAATTCTTGAGTCCGATGCCATGAATGATTTTATGCGTGTATGATTGTAATGTGCGTTCAGCATGTCATCCAATATTTTTATTATTGTTCATGCATATTTATTTTACTGTCTATAACATGATGATGATGATGATGATGATAGGAATAGGCATGTGAATGTTTGTGTTTGGCTAGTGTATATGGTGCGGGTAGGGATGGTATCAACCGGTACAGCCATGACCGTTCTTCATGGGGTGTATATTGTGCCATGGTCTATTCAAGTCATGTCCACTAAGCAAGTGTTAGTGTGCTTGATGCGAGGGGAGCATCAGGGGGAGGACGTGGCATTGTGGTTCAACCTGGTCACCAGACTCTATCTCTATCTCTACTTATGTCTTGTCCACTAACATCGTCGTATCGCCATTACCTTAGCGGAACTAATATGTCGTAGAGCATCAGGGGGGGGACGTGGCATTGTGGTTCAGCCTGGTCACCAGACCCTAGCTCTATCTCTATGGATGTATTGAGGGATGCTGGGGTGAGGCCTTGGATACATTGTTTGACATTAGGGTTGGTTAGTTGCGAGCCCAGTTTGCAAGCCCTCGCCAACAGGGGCTTACGTGTTGGTATGGGCAACCGATACAGCCATGCCATTTTCATGGGGTGTATATTGTCCATGGTGGGTGCATGTGGGGGGACGGTGCCGTTTTCATTAGGCGTTTCCACACACTCGTGTATAGAGGTGCGGCGGCCACCTATCCTTTCTATATCACATTGCAAACTTTGAACCAGACCAAAGATATGAATTGATTGCATGCATATGTATTGTTGCATTGTTTTGTTTTCTCACTGAGCTCAAGTTGGAGAGCTGACCCTCGCACGCGTAATTCTTTTTAGTTTCTGATGTTTGCAGGTACTATGATTGAAGATTATGTCGACACGCCAACATATGAACATGTGGCGGCTATGATGAGCAAGCTGTGGAGCACGAACATGGTTCGTTAAGCAAGTGTTTCAGCTGTGGATACGTTTAGTGTTTAGATTTCGTATTTGGATATTGTAATATGTATTAAATTATGTTTTGGTTTCATGAAAATAATTGGAATATTAATTATTTATCATGATTAGACCT
>JAMYWD010001961.1:0-18740 GCA_028583415.1 Protea cynaroides
GTAACGCTAGTTGATATGCAACTTTGCTACATCTCTCCAAAAATTTTATGAGGTCCAAAACATATATAGGATACAACTTTCCCTTCTTGTTGAATCGTTTTAAACCATGCATAAGTGATATCTCCAAAAACACTTTGTCACTTATGGCGAACTCGAGGTCTTAACATCTCGTCTACCACTCGATAGGTTTCTTTAAAAGACTAAGGTCTTATAATTTCTTATTCTCCGACTTCATTCCAAAACAAAGGAATTCAACATTTCTACCGTACCATGCTTCATAGGTGACATCTACATAGTAACTTGGTAGCAAATTCAATCCGTGGTAACTTTTCAACTCAAGCCCCTTGAAATCAATTTTACAAGCTCGGGGCATATCTCTTAGGATCTGTATAGTCCGCTCTGACTGTCCATTGGTTTGAGGAAAAATGCGGTACTAAACTTCAACTTCGTTCCCATTGTTTTCTGTAGATCCTCCCAAAACTTTAAGATAAAGCATGAGCCTCTGACCGACACTATGCTCTCAGGCATACCATTCAATCTGGCAATATTACCCCCATATAGCTTAGTTAGCTGCTCTAAAGCACACCGAGGTCGTATAGCAATGGAATGAGCTATCTTCATAAGGCAATCAATAATCACCCAAACTGCATCAATCGATCTGAGAATTAGTGGCAAATAGGTGACATAGTTCATTGTAATGTAGTTTCACTTCCAGACTGGCTCCGATAGTTGTTGTAGTAAGCCATGTTGGTCTTTGTCTTTCAGCCTTTACTTACTGATAATTCAGTTACTAAAACATGCATCGAGCCATAACTACTTCCATTCCCTTCCACCAAAATAATCTCTTCATGTTTTGGTATATTTTTTACTTCTACGATGTACCCAATACGAAATAGAATGGGCTTTTAGCATTATCTTGTATCTTATGATCAGCGTTTTTCACTTCAAGTATGCATAATCATCCTCTGTATCTCAGGACCTTTTTGCATCTGAAGTAAGTCAGGGTTACGTTTTTCTTTCCCTAAATCTCCTTGCACCATTCTTATATATGAAACTAACAAAATTGTTACTTTTACTTCATCCATTAATTTAGAGATGATCTTTAATGCCACAAGCGCAATCGAGGACTATTGCTCCAAAAGTTTATCCATAAGTTCTCACTCAATTGGATCATCATGAGTTTTTATTATATGTTACTCTTCTTTCAAATCTAAATTTGTTGCCGTAAAACATAAGGCAGCATTTATACTGGGTCATTCCTCAGAATTCATAATTTATTTTTTGCTTAAGGCATCAGCTACTACATTAGCCTTGCTCGAGTGACACTAAATATCGCAGTCTTAATCCTTCAAGTGTTCTAACCATCTTCTCTGTCTCATGTTCAACTCTTTCTGGTGAAGAGATAAATAAAACTCTTGTGTTCCTATTTAATCTAAAATTCTTCTCCGTATAGATAATGTCTCCAAGTCTTGATTGCATAATTCATCACCGGTAATTCCGAGTCATGAGTAGGGTAACTCTTCTTATGCTCCTTCAGTTTTCTTGAAGCATATGCAATCGCTTATTTACCTTGCATCAATCCACATCCTAGATCCAATCTGAAAGCTTCGATGTATAGGGTAAAAGGTTCCCTTGGTACCGGAACGATCAAGATGGGAGCTGATATCAACCTTGTTTTTAGAGTTTGGAAACATTCTTCACACTTGTCAGTCCAAATAAACTCCTCTACCTTCCTGGTTAGCTTAGAAAGAGGTATTGTGATCCTAGAGTAATCCTTTATGAATCGTCTATAATAACTAGTTGAATCCAAGAACTTTTGTTCTCTGCAATGTTCTTAGGTGCTTTTCACCTTACGATTGCTACTATCTTACTGGGATCCAATTTAATCCCTTCTAATGTTACTACGTGATCCAAGAAAATCACCTTGTTCAACCAAAACTCACACTTCTTGAATAAAGCTTCTTCCTTTTCAGTAGTTGTAAGGCTACTCTATTGTATGAGTTGCTTCATTCTTGGAATAAACAAAAATATCATCAATGAAAATTATGATCGATGTATCCAACATGTCATGAAACACCCAGTTCATCAGCTCCATAAAAGATGTAAGGGCATTGGTTAATCCAAATGACATAATCGAGAACTCATAATGCCCAATCCCGGTTCTAAAAGCTATCTTCGAGATATCTCTGTCTAAATTCTTCATTTGATGATACTCCATCCAAGGTTAATCTTAGGGAATACCTTTGCTCCTTGTAGCTGATTAACAAGTCATAGATCTGAGGTAGTAGATATCGATTCTTGATCGTGAGCTTGTTTAGTTCCCTATAGTCTATACATAATCTGACACTACCATCCTTCACGAATTGCATTGGCGCTCCCCGTGATGCAATACTTAGCCTATTAGGACCTTAGTCTAATAACTCTTGTAGTTGAGTCTTCAGTTCCTTCAATTCTATAAGAGTTATTCTATAGGGTGCCTTTGATACATGTGCCATCCCTGGTAACAAGTCGATAACGAACTTGGTTGCATAATCAGGTAACAACCCAAGTAAGTCTCTTGGAAATACATTAGGGAATTTATGCATCACATCAATATCTTTCTTCTGTGGTGCTTCTTTAGTAACGTCCACCATAAGTATCATATATCTAACTCCTTTCTCTTCAAAGCGTCTCTTCGCCTTTAGTATAGAGAGGATCAACTTTCACTTATTAGGCAACATGTTTCCAATAAAACTAAATTTTATGCCGTCTTTATTCTTGAATGATAACCTCTTCTATGCACATAACAACTTTGTAGAGTGTTGAGATAACCAGTCTATCCCCAAGATGATGTCAAAGTCTGTCATCTCAAGTCGAATTAGGTTACATCCAACTTCTATCCATTCATACAATTTGAACATTGCTCATAACACTCATCTAAAGCAACATTTAGTCTAAAAGGGCTTGAACTAGCAAAATCTGGTTTAAAGGTCTTAAGAGCTTGTCTAGTTCCTTCATCTCTTAGTTTTTCAAAGACTATCGTTAATAATCTCATATATTGAAAAACTCATTAGCTTATATTTCTTTTATCATTGCTGTTCTACCCTGATCTCTCTTTCATATACCTCAAAAAATATCTTGTGAATGTTACTTTATATCCCAAGTCTACCTATAAGCATTAGGGTATATGCTTATAAATTCATTAATTCAGCCAAACTCTTTTGGTCTTTTCTTAATCATCTCACTCGACATTGGGCATAACTCAGTATTACTTATACTAATCTGAATACTATCAATGCCACTATTTTTTACTTTATCCTTGTATCCACTCTTAGATTTACCTTTAGAAATCTTCTGCCTTGTCAAAATTCATATCGATATAGTCATCTTTAACTCTACTTGAGTGCTATCTATTTCTTTACTGGCTACTCTTGATAGTTCCCACTTTTTGCTCATACACTCTTTTATAGACATGACTCATATCCATCCATTCAGCAATCTCAAAATAGATCCTCCATTACTTCATCTGAGGTTCCTTGGCTATAGAATCTAATCTGAATTTAATCATCTTCCTTCCCATAATTTCTTATTAACTAAACATCTTATCAATGGATGTCGAGAAATGTAAGAATCAGAATGTTTATCCAAAAGCAATTCATTTCTTTTTTTTAATTTAGTATAATGACGAACACTTGCTTTATCTAGTAAACATAGGTTTAAAGGATCAGGAGTAAATCTATGGTAATCCAACCGGCATCAAAAGGTCGTTAAGTTGCATGGTGGTCCAAATATATGGAAATAGAGGTTTTACAGTTCTTAACCTCATGGTTACAGGTTCTATCGAGTATATAATGCCAATTGGTTAAGGCACTACAAGAGTAAATCTGGAGAAGTTTTGGTACGTCAATAAATCAAGTATAAATCAGAATGATGTACGTTCAAAATGATTAAACCTTTAACTGTTCATTCAGTTGGTATCTCTATTCATGTTATCGATCATGAGAGTAGCTTAGATTGGTATAATCAGGACTAATTCTAAGGAAACAATATCTATAACTCAAATTGACAGGTTAAATTGAGAAGGTATCCTGTCAAGACACGAGAATTTAAAATCAGGTATGTGCATCCTCTATAATCATAAGAGTAAGTCAATGATGCACCGGATCCTATATAAACCTATCTAGTTATATGGCCACAATAGATTTAATCCCTTGCCAAAATGTTAGAGGCTGTATTTTTAGAAAATATTCTTCAATCCTTGTCGGATAATTCTGCCATGGGGTAGCTATTTCATACCTTGGTGGCTGATAAGGGTAACTACCTTGATACACTGGTTATTGTGCACCAAGCTTCTGCATTGAGGGGTGCATCACTAGGATCTGCTATATAGTAGGCACTGTGTTATGAGTAACATGTGCTGGAGGTACTGTAAGACCCGTATCGAACTAATCGGTCTTACAGCCTTGTATCAGGTCTTCCTATCATGGTCGGGCCAAGCGGACCAAGTGCGTGAAGAAACCACAAGACCAGGTAAAAATTAAACCCAAAAATAGTCAATTATGAGCGTATGGTCGCATACCTAAACAGGTGTGGTCGACCACACCTCAGATTAAAACGACCACATGAATTTGGGTCGTGTGGTCGCATGATTTAGACTGTGTGGTCGACGGGTTCTGCGACTACACCTTGCGACTACACGAACCCAATCAGAAACCGTGATTAGGAAATCTTCCTAATCCGAAGGGGGTTCTTTCCTAAACTAAGTAGGGCTTATTATGGAGGGTTTGCCTCTATAAATAGGACGTCCCTTAGCCTCTTTCATCATTTTAGAACTCCAACTGAAAGTGAGAGAAAGAGAAGAAGAGGAAGAGAAGGAGAATTGAAGAGGAAGACTAAGAGGAAGAAATTCAAAGAAAACTCCGAATCTTCAGCAAGCTTAAGGTATGAAAACATTCCCTGTGTAAAAATCCCTATCTCCCGAATAAATTCCATACAAAAGGATTTAAGTGAGACCCCAATCATCAATCCATAGACAAATTCCAAGAGATCCATGGAAGGAATCTATGTGGATGATAGATTGTATAAAAATACTAATTTTAAGCCATAGAACAATCATAGGAAGGATCATAAAGATAAGCCAAGGGATCCAAACATGAAGGAATGGAGTTGGGAGTGAAAAGTCGACCATCACATGTGTGGTCGCATGTGTGGTCGCATGATATGCGACCACACGAGATACACATATTCAACCACACACCCTCGGAAAGTCCAGGAAGGGTGTGGTCGCATGTGTGGTCGCATGATATGCGACCACACCTTGCGACCACATGCCCTCGGGAAGTTCTAGGGAGGGTGTAGTCGCATGTGTGGTCGCAGGATATGTGACCAAACCTTGCGACCACACACCCTGTGGTCGTAGAAACTGAGACCACAGGTGCTGCCACACCTGCGATCCCTCAGTTTCTGTTAATCTAAATTGCTAGAAATAAATTTTAATTTAAAATCTATATTTTGTTAGGTTTCCAAGTGGTTTAAAAGTGATTTACAAAGCTTGAACGAGGATCTAATATCGACCAAAGGTGAGGGAACAAGACCTAAATTAATTGGCTAATAATAAATTATTTTTATTTATTGAGTCCAATGCCATGAATAATTCTATGCTTGTATGCTTGTAATGTGTATTTCACATGTCATCTAATATTTCTGTTATTACTGCTCATGCATATTTAATTCAGTTTATATATAACATGATGATGATGATGATGCTAGGAATAGGCATGTGAATGTATGTATGTGGTTAGTATGCTTGATGCGAGTAAAGCATCAGGGGGAGGATGTGACATTATGGTTCATCCTGGTCACCAGACTTTAGCTCTACTCAAGTCTTGTCCACTAACATCCTCGTATCACCATTACCTTAGCAGAACTATTACGTCGTAGGGCATCAGGGGAGGTGGTCTCGGACCGTGTAGTCTCTGACTCTGCCGGGGGGCCTTAACTCTATCTCTATGGACGTATTGAGGGATGCTAAGGTGAGGCCTTGGATACACTGTTTGACATTAGGATTGGTTAGTTGCGAGCCCAGTTTACAAGCCCTCGCCAATAGGGGCTTACGTGTTGGTATGGGTAGGGCATCAGGGGAAGTGTTATGCAGTGTTTAATCTGGGCACTTTAGCTCTATCTGTATTCCATGATGGGTGCATATGGGATGGCAATGGTGTTTGATTTATTAGGCGGCTTTACACACTTGTGTATAGAGGTGCGGTGGCCACCTAACCTTTCTATTGCACATTACTAACTTATGAACCAGACCAAAGATATGAATTGAATGCATGTATATGTTTGTAGCATTGTTTTGTTTGCTCACTGAGCCATGATGTGTGCTCACCCTTTCGACGTCGAATGTTTTTAGTTGATGATGCAGGTCCTACTATAGAAGATTATGTAAATACTCCAATGTATGGACATGTAGCGGTGATGGATATGGAAGCTATGATGGAGTCACATGATTCGTCGTGCGAGTGCAACTCATGTGTTTTTGAGTAGTTTTAGTTGTTGGATTATTCAGAACATGTAATTGATTAATTTATTTTATTTTATGTCTTAGTCTTTTGGAGATAATTGGATACTTTATTTATGTTATCATTAGATACTCAGTTCATTAATATTAAAGACTTCCGCTGTTGTTTATTTACTCTGATTATGGTTGTGGATGTATATGGTTCAAGCAAAGGGACACAGCCTATTCGAGATCCTGATTGAACCGTTGGTTCATAGACGGTTCATCACACCATTCTAGTTGGTTCAGAATTGGGGTGTGACAGGTACAGTGTTGATACCAATTGGTACTGTACATGGTCTGACCTAGAGGTATTGGTGTAGCATTGGCAACTTGGGTAGTGATTCACATAGCAACTTGCATAGTTGGTCTCATCTGTTGTTGCTCTTGTATTTTGTTAGGCCAAGTTTATTACAACCATGGCCAAGGCACTTGGTAGTCTAAGTGGATTGGCTGGAGTGGCCTGGTTGTTTACTCTTTTGATTTGCTACAGTTTGATTATCATTATTTGGTATCTACTTAGATGAGTTCTCATTACTTGTTATTGACCCAGATAGTGGTGGGGTCGGCTTACAACCACTTCTTAATGCTCAGCAGGCGATAGATCAGTGTGTGGCGGATCTCACTTATTGTCTCCACGTCACCCAGGAGTGTAGCTTCATCTTCTTTTATAGTTACTCTCATTTTTGGTGTATGGCCATTGTTCTTCTATCTCTATTGGATTTAGCCTGAGATCTTTCCCTTTTCCTCTATAGGGATTTAGGCGTTACTAGCCATTTTTCTTCTTCTTCTGTCATACATCGAGTTTCACATCTTGTGAGTACCAACTCGGTATTCTAATTTTGTACTTTATAGATGCTCCCTTCTTGCTACTGTACTATATCCTTTGTATACTTAGACAACTACCCGACTTATAGATCGTACCCTATATTATTTGTTTATCAGGATACATTTAGATTTTCTTTTTTCTATCTGTGTATACATATGGTTTCACCTTTTATATGTACATTATTGTCTTGTTTAAGTTCTGTCTCAACCAACACAGGTACTTATGGTGTGTTTGCTTTAAAGCTTTTAAGTTTATCCTAACTCAGTTCATAGACACAATCGTGAACGTATTCAGGTTTGATGGGTAAGGCCTAAGGGCTCTGATACCAAGATGTCACACCCCAATTCTGGACTAACCAGAATGATGTGGTGAACCATCATTAAACCAACGGTTTAACCAGGATCTCGTATAGGCTATGCCAACCATGTTAAACCAAAACACATTCCACATTAATCAGAGATAATAAAGTTAATAGCAAAAGTTTTATTAATAATGAACTAAGGTATAATCATAATAAATAATTAATATTGCAGTTATCTCCAAGTAACCAAAACATATTTTAATACATAATACAAATATCCAAATACGAAAGTTAAACTAAGCGCATCCATAGTTGAAACGCTCGCTTAACGAATCATAATAGTCCTCCACAGCTTGCTCATCCATAGCCGCCACCTGTTCATATGTTGGCGTGTCGACATAATCTTTAACCGTAATACCTGCAACATCAGAAACAAAAAGAATTACGTACGCGAGGGTCAGCTCTCCAACTTGAGCTCAGTGAGAAAACAAAACAATACAACAAACATATGCATGCATTCAATTCATATCTTTGGTCTGGTTTTTAAGTTTGCAATGTGCTATAGAAAGGATTGGAGGCCCCGACACCACTATACACGAGTGTGTGAATCCACCTAATGGATCAAACACCATTGCCGTCCCACATGCACCCACCATGGAATAGAGATAGAGCTAAAGTGTCTGGATCAAACACCGCATAACACTTCCCCTAATGCCCTACCCATACCAAAACGTAAGCCCATGTTGGCGAGGGCTTGCAAACTGGGCTCGCAACTAACCAATCCTAAATGTCATCCAGTGTATCCAAGGCCTCACCCCAGCATCCCTCAAGACGTCCATAGAGATAAAGCTAAGGACCCTTGGCAGAGTCAGAGACTACACGGTCCGGGACCACCTCCCCTGATGCCCTACGACATAATAGTTCTGCTAAGGTAATAGCGATACGACGATGTCAGTGAACAAGACTTGAGTTGAGATAGAGCTAGAGTCTGGTGACTAGGATGAACTACAATGTCACGTCCTCCCCCTGATACTCCACTCGAATCAAGCACACCAACCACACACATACAATCACATGTCTATCCCTAGCATCATCATCATCATATTGTAAATAGATAGAAATAAATATGCATGAGCAAAATATAACAATAATATTGGATGACATGTGAGATGCACATTACAAGCAAGAAATCATAAAATCATTCATGGTATTGGACACAATGAAATAAAACAGCTTGTTAATATCCAATTAGTTTAGGTCTTGTTACCTCACTATTGATTGATATTTGTTCCTCATCCAAGCTTTGGAAGTCACTTTGAATCTATTGAGAACCTAAACACTTAATATATTTAAGTTAGGGTTCAAGTTTATCAAATTACAGTAGTCAAAAACCTTGTTTAGTCTCAAAATATGCTTGTTGTCAGATGTGTGGTCGAACCTGTGGTCGCAATATATGAGACCACACACTGTGTGGTCAGACCCTGTGGTCGCATTTTGTGCGACCACACCATGCGACCGCACCTTTCCTGGGAACTTCCCGAATAGCTGTGGTCGACCCTCTAATCACCCTGTGGTCGACCACAGGCTACAACCACGTGATGTTTGGTCAATTTTTAATCTTCAATCTGAATTCTTCCTGAGTCGATTCCTTGGCTCATCACTTGGGATCATCCTATGGTTATCATATGGTCATTATTTACAGTTTTTCATTAACCATTATCCCTAACCCATCCCTCATGGTTATCCTTGAGACTTACTCAAAGGATCACATTAATCATATTGGTTTGACATCCCCAATCCACAATAGAAATCTTTTTCAATAGAATCTACATCTACAGAGATAAGTTCCATACCTCACTTGTTGTAGGGAGCTAGAACCTTCTCTTGTAAAACCTCTCTCTCAGCCTTCTTCTCCAAATCTCCTTCTTCTCCTTCTCTTCTTCTCTCCCTTTTCCTCTAAGGTTTAGAGTTTCAATTTGGGTTCTAAAAGTGTAAGAGAGACTAAGAAACGTCCCTTATATAGAGGGAAACCTCCATAGAGTCCCACTTTAATTAGGAAAGAGCCCCCCTCAATTTAGGAAAGTTTCTTAATCACAGAGTCAGTTCAACATCGTGTGGTCGCACGTGGGGTCACAGAATCCGTCGACCACATGTCCAAAATATGCGACCACACGTTCTGTGGTCTCATGTGTGGTCTCATGTGTGGTCTCATGTGTGGTCGACCACACGTATAGACCACACCCCTCAAAACAACTACCACACGACCAAAATTTTTTGATTTTATGTTTTTGACTGGTTGCTTGCACACGATCTTAAACAGTCAACCACACCAACTAAATTTGACTCGTTGCTTACCTTATCTTGTGGTTTCTTCATACAATTGGTTCACTTGAGCCGATTATGATGGGAAGACCTATCATGACACAAGAATGTAAGGTTAGACTGGGTTCGTGGCGTGCGGGTCTTACATAATGCCCCAGTGTCATTCATGGAGCTGATGAACCAAGTGTTTCATGACATGTTGGACACTTTGGTCATCATATTCATCAATGACAGATTGGTCTACTCAAAGGACAAGGAGACGCATGCAACACACTTGAGAGCAGCTCTACAACAGCTAAGAAGGGAGAAGCTTTTTGAGAAATTCAAGAAGTGTAAATTTTGGCTAAAGGAAGTGGCTTTCTTGGGTCATATGGTATCTGTAGAAAGAATAAAAGTAAACTCAAGCAAGATAGTAGCTATAATAGGATGGGAAGCACCAAAATCCATTACTGAGGTTCAAAGTTTTCTTGGTTTGGCTAGTTACTATAGAAGATTTGTGGAAGACTATTCCAAGATCGTCATTCCACTCACCAGGCTAACCAAGAAGGGAGAGAAGTTCATATGGATAGATGAGTGCGAGAAGTGCTTGCAAACTCTAAAGTCAAGATTAGTCTCTGCACCTATCTTGACTATCCCAACAGCAGGCTTGTCGTTCACTTTATATACAGATGCATCGAGTATGGGACTGGGATGTGTTCTGATGCAAGGAGAACAGGTGATCGCCTACTCTTCAAGACAGTTAAAAGAGCATGAGAAGAACTATCCAACACATGACCTAGAGTTGGCAACAGTCATTCATGCGATCAAGAATTGGAGGCACTACCTATATGGTGAAAAGTTTCAGATCAAGTCCGACCACAAGAGTCTGACTTACCTTTTTACTCGAAAGGACCTGAATATGAGGCAGAGGAGATGGCTAAAACTATTGAAAGACTATGATTGCGACATCTAGTATCATCTAGGTAAAGCGAACATTGTGGCTGATGTGCTAAGCAGAAAGTAGGTGTCAAAACCTGAGGCAGGACCTAATACAAATGCCACATTGTGTGCTACAGCCTCTGGATCGATAGAAAATAAAAAATAGCACATAGTAAAGTCAGCAGAAGATCTAGTGGAGCAAGGGTTGATTCATAAGTTTACCCTTATGTTTGCAGCAATGAAGATTTTGCCTAATCTAATAGATGAGGTGAAAGCAAAAATCCTACAAGACCCACACCTCCGGACAATGCAAAAAGATCTGGAAAAGGGCAACAACCCTAACTTCACCTTCATTGCAGATAAGGTACTCAGGTACCACGAACGATTGTGCATACCAGAGACTAAGGATTCAGACTTCAAAAGTAGAATTCTAACAGAAGCTCATCATACCCTATAATCGGTACATCTAGGCAGCACTAAGATGTATCATGATCTAAAGAGACTATACTCGTAGAGGGGTATGAAAGCCAATGTAGCTCAGTTCATATTTCAATGTCTGAACTGCCAGCAAATGAAAACAAAAAGATAGAGACCCGCAGGTTTATTGCAGTCATTGCCTGAGCCAGCATGAAAATAGGACTGTATCACGATGGATTTCGTCACTGTCCTACCCTTGACAACAAGGTCAATGGACGCAGTGTAGGTAATAGTAAACCAACTTACTAAGACAACGCGCTTCATCGCTGTCAAACCTCAATATACCATGGATAGGTTGGCCAAGCTATATGTGGATAATATAGTCAGACTTTACGGTGTGTTGGAGAGTATAGTCTCTGACAGAGATTTTCGTTTTACATCAAAGTTCTGGGAAAGACTATAGAAAGCTATGGGGACCAAGTTGAAGTTTAGTACAGCTTTTCATCCTCAGACAGATGGGCAGTCAGAGAGAACTATTCAATCTTGGAGGATATGCTCTAAGCATGTGCCATAGATTTCAAGGGAGCTTGGGATGAGAAGCTATCGCTCATTAAATTTGCTTACAATAATAGTTATCAGGCTATAGTTTAGATGGCCCCATATGAGGCACTTTATGGAAGAAAAGTTAGACACCTCTATCATGGAACGAGATGGGAGAAAGAAGGATTGTAGGACCGGGGTTCGTAGAAGAAGCTTGTCGAGCGGTTGATCAAATTAAAGAAAGAGTAAAGACAGCTCAAGTTTGACAAAAGCAGTATGCGGATAATAGACGTCGAGATCTGGAGTTTGTAGTGGGTAATAAGGTATTTTTGAAGATATCACATATGCGAGGTCTAGAACAGTTCGGTAAAAAGGGGAAGTTGTACCCCAAATATGTGGGACCGTACGAGATACTATCTAAACATGGTAACGTGGCGTATCAACTCACGCTGCCAAGGTCCATGTTAGGTGTTCATGACGTGTTCCATGTTTCCTTGCTGAAGAAGTATGTCAGGGATCCAATGCACATCTTGACAGCAGACATTTGAGGTGGTACCAGTGATACTTACAATCCGAAAGGTACAACACCTCCAAAACAAGGATATCCATTACGTCAAAGTACATTGGAAAAGCCAAGACGTAAAAGAAATTACATGGGAGGATGAGAACGTGATGTGGAAGGAACATCCCAACCTTTTCGATGAAGAAGGTACGTGTAAATTTTGAGGCTGAAATTTCTTTTAAGGGTAAGGGAGTTGTGAAACCCATATGCAAATTTCATGGATGAAATTTCTTTTAAGGGTGGGGGAGTCGTAAGACCCATACTCCTCGAACCCGATCTAAACCTCTATTTCGTGTCATGGCAGGTCTTCCAATCATAATCGGATTAGACGGGACGAGCAGATGAACAATCAGGTACAAAAATGGACCAAAAGAGATGTAATAAGTTATACCGGTCTTACATACCCGTCTACCATACCGATTGACCGGCATGTCTATGCGGGCAGACCAGTTAGATCTAAAAATTGATCCCAATGGGTCCCGCTTGCCAATCTCAAACCTAGAGACTTTCCTAACGTAGGAAACCTTTCTAAAACCTAACCTAGTCTATTTAATGACTCTTAAACCTCCTTAGACCTCTTTTTTGATTCTCACAAACCCTAGAGAGGAGAAGGAGATCTGAAGAGGAGAAAGGAGATGAGCAAGGTTACAGAGGAGATTTCGTTGGAAGAAGAACACCATAGTTCGCAAGCCAACGGTAAGTGCATGTACCTCTCCCTAATTAGGTTGTTGTTAATGATTGATCAATACCATGCAAGGCTAGGTATTGATCTAAAATCCTTAAATTTGCCATTAAACCCAAATTCGACATTAAACCCTAATTCGTTTGATAAACCCTAGATTTAATTCTAAACTAAGGGTTCATTAGAAAGTAGGACTTGAATGGAAGATAAAACAAACCCTAATACGTTGCTCAGGCATAGAATGCATAGGAAGAACCCTAAAAGTCACGATGTATGACCAACGAAAGACGAACACCATGTTAGTGGTCTTCCAAAGGCATACCGATCAACCATACTGGTGGCACTAGGTGGATTAGTATATGCAATTGGTACCCCTCGGGTAGCCTGCCAAGGCGCAGGCTACCCGATCGACTATACCGGTCACGCTACTATACAGTGACCTGCGACCGGTATATCTATTGGTATATCCAGAATGGATTGGTTTTTGACCCAGTTTAATGACCAACGTAAATCCTATGGAACTAATCTTAATCAAACCCTAACGTCATGTAGGACCTTGTGATAGCGAGATTAGACTCTGTGACGTGGAGCAAGCTAGCAATCAAACGTCAGGTAAGGGAGTCGGACCTAAACCCTAATAACTTAATAGCAATAAAATATTATTAATATCTATTATTTCTATGCAGTGTTGCTTGTGCATATTTACATGTCATCTTTACTTTCAGTTATTATATTCTGTTCATGCATACTCGCTATGCTAGGATGTGATTGTTAAGCATGTGAATGTTTTCATTGGTGTGTGGAATGAAAAGGGCCTAGGGTCTTGGATCATTCCTCACACTAGCACCTTTTCGTATCGCTACTATCTTAGCATGATTGGTATGGGTAGGGTATCAAGGGGAGGACGTGGCATTGTGGTCTCTGATTTGGCCACCAGACTCGAGCCCTATCTCTATGTTGTAGGGAGTTGTGCTGGGATAGGACCTACTGTGATGACATATAGGATTGGTTAGTAACGAAACCACTTGTAAGCCCTTGCCAATAAGGGTGTATGTATTGGTACGGTGTATGGTATCAGGGGAAGGACGTGGGATGTAGGCATAGCCTGCCCACCAGACTCTAGCTCTATCTCTATTTTGGAGTGAGTGATGTGGGGCGACAGCAGTAGTGTGGTAAGTGCCTGACTATTGGGCGTTGCCACCCTCTAGTGCATAGAGGTCCGGTGGCCACCAAACCTTACCATAGTACTGTGCAAGTGTACCATACCAAATGTAAATGTTACTCATACATATTGCTTATCACATTATCTGATTTTCTTACTGAGCTAAGTTATGAGCTCTATATATACACCATTTTTCAGATGTTGATGCAGGTTATACTGTGGTGGACTACGAGGATGCTCCGGTGTATGGAGGTGTTGCTGCTCTAGAAGTGCAAGTAAGGGAAGACAAGCATGACGCTTCATGCGAGTGCCCTTATTCCGTATATCGTTGGTTTAGTTTTATTTTATTTTGTTTCTAGTTGGATTTATAAGACGATGTAATAACTATTTTAATTACGTTTTGGTATTTGGATAATTGGATAATTATTTATTTATCAATAGAATATTTAGTTCATTTAGTAAGACTTTCGTTGTATTTATTATATTCCGATTATGGTTATGTGCAATGGTTTGTGTAAGTAGACACGGTCTTATTGAGATCTTGGTGTGAACAGTTGGTTCAGTGGTGGTCCACTCACACTTCTAGTTCAGTCGGAATTGGGGTGTGACAGTAGCAATGCTTGTCATGGAACCAATAGTTCTTCCAGGACGACCTCATCTGGACTAAGTGTTGCTCTTGGCAATGGTCCTAACCTTTCTCACATGGGTATCCACCCATGTTGCGAGGCTGATCCTGTCCCACTTACTTCCAGTGCTAGGGGTGCTTTAGCCCCATCTCTGGTAGGTCCACCTCTATGTTGCCTTGGAGGATCATCCTGAGGGGGTTCTAAGGGAAAGTCATTCTCTCTGTTGGGATCAAATGGAGGGATGACTCTTACCGAAGGATGGGAGGTAGCTTCGGTGACTGGAGGTTGGAGCCCCAGAACAAATCTAGTTAAAATCTCCAACTACTGTGCCATGGTCTTGAACTATTCGTAGGTGATGAACGCATCCGACTAGGGGCGCTTGTTCTGCCGGCCTCTTACCCCTATCCCTCTAGGGTCTACGTTCCGATCTGTTTCCATCTTCAAGGTTGACTGTCCATCACTCAATTAGTAAAGGATTAGGGTTAATCGTGTGACTTATTGTTCTCTTCGGGCTCTTGCCTTTAGGGAGTCTCTTTGACTTTTTTCGACCTCAAATCACTTTAGGCCCCGCGGTGGGCCCCAAACTATTTTGGCCCAAATCCATATCCAAGGTCCACCACGCTGACTAAACCTGCAAGACAAAAGAAAGACAAGGGGGAGGTGGGCCTATGGCCTTAAGTCAGCTCTGATGCCTAAGTTAGGGCTTTGTAAACAGTCAGTATGCTCGGTATCCAAGCCAACAGTTATATTTAAATGGGGTAAGTGAGAGATTCTCAGTCTCAGGTGTTAGAGCAACAATCCCAAGGAAAGAGTAATAAATGCAAATGTACCTTAAATCTCAAGATTCATAGTATTTATAGTGAATAGTGCCTCCTTACAAATGTCTCTATTATCCTTGCTTTGTGTATGATGACCAAAGCATCCTTGTAAAACTGTAGAAATAGCATTTTTGCCCCTACTCATTAGTTGGATTTGTAGGAATGTCCACTTAGACTCTTTTGGAGATGTTGATGTGGATGGTTGGATCTCAGCTGTCGCCATGTCATTGGTGACGTGGGAAATTCCTCTTATTGGGCGGCAAAAGCTCAGCGAGAGGCGAATACCATCTTTTTGTACTCAGCCCCAGGGTTGAAATCCTCCACCGCCTTCAGCTTAATGTCCCTAGTACGAACCTTGAGAGAAGCCTCTAGTTCCTCCTTCTCTCGACAGAGACCAGCTATAACTTCATGGACGACCCACTCGTCTTCCCGAGTTTTATCCACAACTGCCATACCTTCCTGGGTGTACCTCAACTCGTCAGCAAGAGCAACCTTCTCATCTCTCAGCATTTGGTTACTTCGGACTTTAGCATCTACCCATTCTTGTGCTACATCTTGCTTTTTCTTGGCCTCGACCTTCTCCACCTGAAGCTTTTTTACCACCTCCTCAAGGTCCTGGACCCTCCCTGAGTTCATATCGACTCCAATTGACACTCCTTAGCAAATTGGTCAGACTTGTCACAATGTTTCTCTACATCCACCAGCTGCTGTTCAGTGTATTGCAGTGGTTCATCGAGGTCTTCTATCATAGCCCTTGGCCTAAGCTGATAATGAGCACCCTACAAAGAAGAATAGAAATGTTAATAATGGACAAGTGTGAAAGGAAAAAGAAAAAAAATAGAAAAATGGAGAGAACCAACTTCGGCATAGTTACACAGTTGTCTATGATAGGCCCAGGAGAATGGAATCCCCTCATAATCTGAAATATCCAGGAGGAGTCTCATGCCTCAGAGTAGCTCTTCTGCAGCCGTTGGGCTATGGATAACCAATTGCCTCATAGATAGATTGACCTCAGGAACAAAAGGAATGACATCCTCCTCTATGTTTGCACAATGTAAACGGTCCCTAATACTTGGATCCCCACCTTCTAAAGAAATGCAAGAGTCTTCACCATGCTCATTACCTGCGTAGCTAATGAAGTATCAGCAAAGGAAAAGATGAAGGCTTTAACGACATCATGGGGGGAAGGTCGAAATCTTACCTTGTGTCTCCTCGACAGTTCTGGAGGAAGACTTCTTCTTCTTCTTCTTCTTTTTCTTCTTCCATCCCTCTCTCCATGAGGGCGCTTCCTCCTTTCCCGATGCCTTAGCTCATTACCCTCTTCACCTTCAGTCCTCTCAGCAACCTCGAAGACCTTGACATCTTCGTCCTCAAGGGTGATGTGTTCGCCTGGGGTAAGAAAGTCAAGAACAGCCCCAACGCTCGTCGCCGCTAGGCTCTCGACAACATCCTCTACTCCTTGAACCTCAACGGGCCTCGAAGAGGGTGTCTCCGAAGCTCCCACCTCGAAGTTTCCACAAAAGAGCCTCGACGATGTCATCCAGGTCAATGTCCACTGCAAAGAAACAAAGATAGACGATTAGCTCACAAATTAGTATAGGACAAATTAGCTTTGTAAGAGGAGCTCACCTAACCCAGTGTTGCGAAGGAACTCAGAGTCAGACAGTTGTGCTACAGTCAGGGCCAAAATCGCACAGATCATACCTGTACAATCTTCAAGCTCCAGATTGATCAACGGTACCTTGTTAATCTGGTAGCTATTGATCTCAGCCCAGGGATTGCATGGCCAGGTATTGTTGGGATAGGGGGCCCATGAGAAAAGAAGTTAGTCTTCCACTTATGATGGGCAGTGATAATGTCTTTGCCCTAGGGGTATTCCACGTCACCGCGATGCTAGAAGTAAAACCAGCCTGGCCCCGCTATTGCCGAGGTAGAAACCAGTAGGAGGAATGTCTTGAAGAGCGCTACCTCGGCCGGCAGCCCACAAAGCTTGGAGCGGGCAAGGAAGATGGTGATCTCACGCCACCCATTAGGGGTAATCTGCACGGGAGCCCGTCTATAGCTATCTAGCAACACAAAATTGAAGGACGGTGCAGGGAGGTGAAATCGAAACTGATACAGCTCCTCGTATACAGTAATGGCCTCATGTCGAGGCGTACACATCCTCTCGTTGGACTCGGCCAACTGAAGGGAGAAGGACTCCAGAATCCTATAGAGTTCTTTGAGCTCATCTAGATGGGACTGCGTAAGCCTACTTTCAATCATGCTAGCAGCGAAATCCGAGCCCTTGAAGACCTTGGATGATGGTTGGGGTGCTGGTTTGGTTGCTCTTATGCGAGTGGCCTGAACCGCCCTAGCTCTTTTGACATCCATAGTCCACCCGTCCCCAGTTTCGTAAATGACTAAGGGGATCCCCTATTCCTCTTAAGGAGCAGGGGCAGAAGTAGAAGCCTGGCCACCATCTCTGGCAGCAATCGGCTCAAAAGCCTCGACTTCGGGTTTACTTCCTAACTTATGGTTGGGTATCTTGAGGCTAGGCATTACTTACTTGGAAAAAAGGTAGTGAAGTCTGATACGAAATGCATTGAAGATGCAAAGCAGAAGGAAAATCAAACCAGCACAAGCAAGAAAGAAGCAGGAGGAAGACGAATGAAGAAGTGTGTGATTTATATAGATTCCACACCCAAAGCTAGCCCACGAACTCACAATGGTTCCAAGCCTCATTCCGAACGTAGGTCATAATGACCTACGAACCAGGATAGTGGCTATAACCATCGCGTTAAGACGGCTAGAGGGCACGTGGCTGCTCCCCGCTCATCCTAGACCCATCGCATTTATGGTGGTACAACGTACCAAGCGTCTCCCTTAGAGATCGAGGCGATTGACGGGACCCACAAGATCTTCGCAGAGATTTTGAAAATCCCACGCAACTTGCTGACTTACCATTGCACCTCAGTGCCTCATCATCTAGCATGCGTCGTGTAAGACCCGTGTCAATCTAACCCAGTCTTACCACCTTGAACCA
>JAMYWD010001962.1:0-10000 GCA_028583415.1 Protea cynaroides
CCTTGTTCAACGAGAGAGAATTTGGTGATATGGGGTGGCCTCGTCATCACCTACGACGCATGCACTTGTCCCGGATTTGAGCGCCACCTATTGTAATCTCCGTGGTGGGGAATTACAAGGACGCCGAGCATGGTTAAGAGTTACGCATCACCGCTATGTTAAAGGGGTGCACATTTCCTTGATTATTGGCAACCGGCCCGATCGTTGGGCATACCTTATGATGGCCCATCATGTATGCGATGCGCTGGAGAGCCCGATTTGTTTCCATGGAGATGAGGCGAGAAGAATCGACAATCAGCCGCTACGACGATTCGGGCGGATGAGAGCTTGTTACACCTGCGCCCGGCTCAGGTCTTCCGTAAGATTATCCAAAGATAGTCCGATTCCACGCAGTGGGAACTATGAGAGGTTTCTCACTTGACCCGGGTTTTCGATATATAGTATCCGCACTTGGCAATCCGGTCCGCCTTCCCGACATCATCATGCGGACCATGATTAGTGCTACATTGTCCCGGTCATAGGGGTATTCTACCCTATGGACGCATGATTACGGTTCCCCGACCCGCCTAGGGGTTGACTTGGGTAGATGAGAAGATCCAGGAGAAGACCTTCTCATCGCCTCTAGATTGGGAGGCTATCGCAAGATGGGTAATGTGGGATGCCCAGGTTAGTGATGAGGAGAGGAACGCGATGGTGCGCCCTCATACTCACATTGAGATGGTCGACGGCCGAGGCCGGCGGCTAGAGCTCACGTGGATCCCGTCGATGATGACGAACGATGTATATGGATGTCGACTCGATACCACCGCCTCCCTACACATGCGGCGGGAGTTGGTAATTCTTCTGCGGCGGCTCCCGCACCCGAGGCTGGTCCTTCTCATGCGGTTGGTCCTTCACTCCCACCTTCCGACATGATGGAGATGTTGCAAGAGATCGGGAGGCTCAGCGCAGATCTGATCTCGAGGATGGAGGAGTTGTTAGACGCTCGAGTATGAGGGTGGATGAGCTCATAGCGATCCGGCGGGGCGGCCCGATCGGAGGATAAGCCGATCATACAGACTAGTCTCCGGACGACCCGGACTCGGGTGGCCTGGTTGACTAGAGTCTACGCCGAGGATTATGATAGAGATCGTGAGGCACCGCCTCCTCCTTCGCCTCCAGCTTCATGATTGTATTTATTTTCTTATACTACAGGGTAACTATCCAGGTTGTGGATTGTACTCTGCTTTAGTTACATTTTGTTTCTCTCTCTCATTGAATGTTACTTGTTTCCCCTTTTATAGATGCATTATTCTCTTTTTAAATTTGGTCTCAACCATTACTTGTGCTTATAGTGTGTTAATATTACTATTTTTACTTTTATCCTATCTCAGTTCATAATTGTCTCGAATGTATGTTAGTTTAGCGGACAAGGCCTGAGATGCTCTCGATACCAAGTTGTCACAAACCTAATTCCGTACTGTTCGAATGGTGTGATGAACCGCTAGCAAACCAACAGTTCAACCGGGATCTTGGTAGGCTATATCCGTGTTATCTAAACTTCCACACATCCATAATCATAATCGAAGTAAGTACACAATAGCAGAAATCATATAATAAAATGAACCGAGAATCTATTGTGATATAAATATTAAATAGCAAATTATTCTTAGATCAACTAGGACATAAATAATTATCAAATACATGTCTTTATTAAATTCAAATAAAAAAACCTAAGAAAAATCTAATCGAATACACATGAGTTGCACTCTGCAAGAGGAGTCATATGTATTTACTTCTCCGGCTTCCATCACCGCCACGTTCTGTATGCCGGAGCATTCATATAATCTTCAACCGTATAACCTGCATCTTCAACTAAAAATATTCGACGTCGAAGGGTGAGCACACATCACGGCTCAGTGAGTAGACAAAATAATGCAACAATACATATGCATGCCATCAATTCATATCTTTGGTCTGATTTATAGTTTACAATGAGCAATAGAAAGGTTGGGTGGTCAAAGGTTAACGTTTATTGATCCCACCTCTATACACAGGGTGTGGAAGTCCGCCCGAAGGTTAACGTTTATCGTCGTCCCCATCCACCCTAATCATGACATATACAACAAAGGTTAACGTTTATTGCTATATAATACCATACGAACACGTATGCCCTCGTTAGCGAGGGCTTGCAACCGGGCTCGCGAACTGACCAATCCTAATGCCAAACAAGTGTATCCAAGGCCACACCCCAATATCTCTCGAATGTCCATAGAGATAGAGCTAAGGCCCTTGGTAGAGTCGAGACTACAAGGACCGAGACCACCTCCCGATACTCTACGACATAATAGTTACGCTAAAGTAATGGTGATACGACGATGCTAATGCACAAGACTTGAGTTAGAGATAGAGCTAAAGTCTGAGACCCGCCAAAGGTTAACGTTTATTGATGTTCTCATCACACCTCCCTGATACTCGCTCGCATCAAGTACACCAACCACACACATACAATCACATGCCTATTCCTATCATCATCATCATCATCATCATCATCATGTTATAAACAATAAAATAAATATGCATGAACAAATGATAGAAATATTAGATGACATGTTGTATGCACATTACAAACATATTCGCATAGAATCAAGCATGGCATTGGACTCAAGTAATAGAAAATAGTTTGTTATTAACCAATTAGTTTAGAGTTCTGTTTCCTCACCTTAGCTTGTTAACAGATACTTTTCCAAGCTTTATAATCACCTTTATATTTTTATTGTATTGCTAGAAAACCTAACAAGTCGATAAAATTTAATTAGAATTAATTCTGAAATTAAAAACTATTATGTTAATTGGTCGGAGGTAGGGTCGAGATCGGTCAGGGTGCGACCCTCCCCAAACTCTAAACTCCACACCGGAGGGCCGATGGTCGGGATCACCTAGGTCGGATGGTCATCGACCCCGGGGGGCCCCCCTGGCCCCGGTCCCGTTAATTCCATCTTTTAGTCCATTCTTCGTGCTTGGGATCCTATGGCATGCTCCTACATTCCATGGTCAAAAAACCATGTATAATCCACCTAGATAGCTTTCATGGGTTAACCCCCCATGGTTTCCCCCGAAAACCCCAACCCGGGGTGTTTTTTTGGGGGTTTCCCGAGCCACGATTGGGGCAATCACATCAATACCTAATCTATGGTTTGTAGAAACTTGGAATTAGTATCCATACCCAGAAGAATACTCCTTCTCCGCAACTCTACTCTTTTGGGTAAATTCTCTTCCTTGCTTCTCTTCTTCCTCTTTTCCTTCTCTTCTCTTTCTCTCAATTCAATTAGGTGTTGTGAAGGGAGCAAAGAGGTTAGGGATGTCCTTTTAATAGAGTAGGTACGAAACCTAAATAAGTTCCATTGAGATTAGGGAAAACAATCGGAAATAGGGGAAGTTCAAATTCCCATTTTTCCTACGATAGCGGGGTCGATGGGAGGTCAATGATCCCGTCGACCCTAGGGTTCAAGATGTCGACCCTCCCATCAAAATTGGGGGGTTGGGTTCGGCTTGGGAGGTCCGACTTTCCCGAGCTCGTTGTGCAACCCTCCTTTTCAAATTAAGTATTTTTTTTTCGATTTTATTTTGGGATCTCGATCTCCTTCACGCCCTTAGTCCATTTGACTCGACCATGATGGGTAAACCCGTTCGTTCAGGTTGTAAGACCGGTTTAGATTGACACGGGTCTTACGAGAAAGAAAGGAGAGCCTCACGAAAAGAGAGTAGAGAGAGAGAAGAGAGAGATGGAGGAGAAAAAGAAAAGAAGAATAGAAGAGAAGAATGAAGCTCATGACATGTCTCCCCTAGGTGATAGTTAGACTCTCTCTTCCCCCCCCCCCTCCCTTCCCCTTCCCTCCATCCCCTTCCCTCCCTCTCTTCCCCCGCCCCTTGCTGTTGATTCCGGTTATGTCCCCTTTCCTCTCGACCCCCTTTCTTTTCTGCCTTCTTGTGTGCTGTGTTCTTCCCCATTTCTATCTTCTTTAGTGTTCCTTTTTCCTTATTCCCTGTTTTCTTTTCCTTCGTTTCCCCCCTGGTTTTTTCCATTTTCTCTTGCTGGTTTGATATCTGTTGCCGCCAGTGAGCAGTGTTCTCCCTCTGTCCTCCTTTTTAGTCCTCTTTTCTTTCTTTGTCCGCTATCATGGTGGAGGTTGTTATGCCTTGCCACCCCCTTCCTCCTGATAGCGCAGACGTTTCTGCTGGTTTGTCCTCTGGTTTGGACTCCAGCCGTGACCTTTCCCCTCCTCCTGCTGCAGTCTGTCCCAATCTGGGGAGCGATATTTTCCCTCCTCTAAATCCTTCGTCTGATCTTAAGCCTTGCCCTGATCATCTTCCGGAGGGAAGTAAGTGGAAAAATCCCCTGCAGGCTAAGCCGAATCCACCTAGGAAGCTCATTCTAAGATACTTTCCCCCGATCTTAAAGGAGAACCAGCCTTTTGGGGTTGTAACAGATCAGGATGTATCTGGAGAGATAAGGATCTTGGACAACACCCTTGTGGGGTTTTTCCTGGGAAAAAAACCGAGTTTCTCTTTTGTTAGATCCAGCCTTCTTAGGCAATGGAAGTTGTCCGGGTTTGTGGAAATTTTGCAACTTAGTCATGGCGGTTTTGCTTTTCGATTCTCTGATATTGAGGACCGTGATAAGATATTGGAGACAGGAATTTTTTATGTTGGAGGCCAGCCATGTTTCTTGCGACAATGGGAGCGCAGCCTCCATAGTGGTGCTGTTCTTGGGCTGAAGAAAGTCCCGCTGTGGGTGACTCTTCCGAATCTTCCTCTCCACTTGTGGGGGGAGGATTCCCTCAGTAAGATATGCTCTGTTCTTGGAGTTCCCCTATACACCGATAGCACTACTGCTTTGAAGAATCGGTGGAGCTTTGCAAGAGTTTGCATTGAGTTTTCAGGTGAGCTCCCTATGCTTGATGCTATTCCCATTGAAGATGATGTGGGAAATCTGTTCATCCAATCGGTCAAATATGACTGGAAACCTCCACAATGTGTGCTTGCGGTGTGTTTGGGCATCAAGAGAAGAGTTGTCAAGTGACATCCTTCCAAGCCTCTTTTGGGACTGCTTCTGGAAATGGAGAGTCGGCTCTAAATCCCCCTCTGGATGGTGATGAAGCTGCGGGGAACTCAGAGGAGGGTCAGCCTAAGGTGTCTGATGCAGATCCTAGTTTAGTGTCGGAAATGCTGGATAAGCAGGAAGACCATTGGACCCTAATCCGGGCGAGGAAGATGAGATCCGCCGGATCTCCTGGGCTTAAAAAACCGACCCGGAGCATTAGTCCTTCCTCTTGTCAGCTGGATTTGAGTTTGGAACAGGTGGCGGCAGTGGGTAAGTCCACTTCTTTGACTCCTCAATCCTCTTTTCCCCCCAAAAACCCATCTTTCCTTTCTGGTGTTTCTTTTTCAAATTCCAGATCTGGCCTTGTGTCTGCAGCGCCTGGACCATCCTATTTCGGGTGCCTGGCTGCTGTGGAAGACCAGGCCAGACCTGTCTTGCCTATTAAACCCTCTGCCCCCCCTGCCCCTGCTATTTCTGATCAGTCCCCACCCCCTTGTTTTGAAAACCGTAGGCCTATCCCTCTCTCTGGCCCCAAAACCCCCTCTTCATCGGCTGGTCATACTCCTTTCCCCCCTAGGCGGCCTGTTTTGTCAGCTGATAAGGGCCCCACCTGTAACTCCCCCCTCCCTGTCCCTTGGATTGCTCCTCTATACTTCCAGGCCCTCCTAAAGTCCATGCTGCTCCACGCACCTCCCCCCTTGGTCCCATTGCCCCTCCTTTACCCTCTGCCTGTCCGGGAACTAAGAAGTCTCTGTTCCAGCATGCGCGGGCTGCTGTTAGGCCTGGGCATTTGGGTCTTTTGGGTCAGGTTGCCACGGCTGTTAACAATCCCAAATGTGGGCCGAATTTGGGTGTGAACTTGGAAAGGGAAAGAGCAGATAGGAGGGGGAAAGTCCAGATGGGTGTTTCGGACTTAAAGGAGAAGGAAAAGTCTGCAATTGATAAGGATGATAAGTTATTACCCTCTGATAAATGTAAGATGACAAGAGAGGAAGAATCGGGTGCTTCCAAACAATGTTCAAGGGAGGAGGAAGATGAGGTAGTCAATGTCCAGGGAGACCTTAGGAAAGAAATATCCTTGGGGTCTGCGTGGAGGGAAAGTATGAACTTGGAAAGCATCTAAACAGTTTATCTATGATTAATATTTTAGCGTGGAATATCAGAGGTATGAATAGTGCTGCTAAGATGAAGGCAGTCAAGAGAGTTGTAAAGAAAGCCAAAGCTGGTTTATGCTGTCTCTCTGAGACGAAGCTGAATAAAGTCTCCATAAAATTCTCCCTTGCTTCCATTTTCCAAGGCTGGGATTGTATTTTTGATGAGAGCGATTCGAGGCCTCCCAGGATCATCGTTTGGTGGAATCCTTCTATGTTTAAAGTGGATAAAATTCGTTCGGAAAACCAAGTCTTATACTGCATGGTGTCTTGTGCTTAATTCGGATTTAAAGTTTCTTCTTGCTGCTGTTTATGGCTCAAATGATCCTAATATTAGAGCTTCATTATGGCATAGCATGGACAACTATAGTACTTCAGTTTCTATGCCTTGGCTGGTGATTGGAGATTTCAATGTGGTCAGAAGCAGCGATGAAAAAGAGGGGGGTAATGGGATCAATGTCAATCATTCATCAGCTTTTAATGAATGCCTGCACAACTGTAACCTTTTTGATTTGAAATGGTCTGGTCATTCCTTCACTTGGTCCAATAATCAGCTGGGGGTTAACCGAATTTGTTGCAAGTTGGATAGAGCTATGGTCAACCCTGAATGGATCGAAAAGTTTCAGAACTCGGAGGCTTGCTTTCTAGACCCCTACATATCAGATCACTCTCCTTGCGTGGTTCAAATTAGAAAAGGTAAGAATTTTGGGGCTAAACCTTTTAGATTTATTGATGCTTGGATTGATAGACAGGACTTCTTGCCTCTGGTGGATAGAGCTTGGGCCGAGCCTATTGGAAATGCCCTTACTCCTCTATCTGCAGTGGCTGCTAGACTGAGAAATGTGAAGAAGGCTTTAAAAATCTGGAATGCTGAGTTTGTTGGTAATTTCCATGATGCGGTTGTGCATGCGGAGGAGGAGCTGGCTGCAATACAGGGCCATATGTTTTCTAACATGTCTAATGACAGACTGGCAGAGTTGGAAAAAGATAAAAGATTGGCTCTAATGAGGGCCTTGGATAATGAAGAAAAATTCCTTCGCCAAAAATCAAGGATTAAGTGGCTGGCCCTTGGAGACAAGAACAATAAATTTTTCCACCAAAGTTTGAAGTGCTACCACTACAACAACTCCTTTGATAGTATTTGTGATTCTGGAGGAATGAGAATTGAAGACCCTGGGTTGATTAAGAATGAGGCTTCAGATTACTTCAGGAATCTTTTTTTAGCTCAAAGGGAAGAGCCCTCTGAAGAAGCTCCTATTCAGAACATAAGGGTCAAAAATACATTATCTGATAGCCAGAAGATTTTGATGATGCAGCCGGTGATGGATGATGAAATCAAAAGGATTGTATTCTCGTTCGATGGAAACAAAGCCCCTGGCCCGGATGGTTTCAATGCCACCTTCTTCAAGCACTCTTGGAGTATTGTTGGAAAGGAGGTAACCTTTGCCATAAAATGGTTCTTTGCTAACCCCTTTATTCCCAGAGACGTCAGTAATACTTTCATTTGTTTGATTCCAAAATCTGATCGCCCTCAGTCCTTTGCTGAATTCAGGCCTATTGCCTTATGCAATGTTCTTTACAAATTCATTGCTAAAATTTTGGCCAATAGGTTGCAGCTGATTATTCATACTCTGGTTGCCCCTAACCAATCTGCTTTTATCAAGGATAGATGCATTTCAGATAATATCCTTTTATGTCATGAATTTGTTAGAGGTATGGGAAGGTCATCCTGCCCCCCTTCTGCAGTGCTTAAAGTGGACTTGCAAAAAGCTTATGACTCTCTTGATCGGAATTATCTCCTCGAAGTTCTTCGCAAAATGGACTTTCCAGAGGTGGTTATTAAATGGATCAGTGCTTGTATCCATACTCCTATGTTTTCGGTTCTTGTGAATGGTAGCCCAGCTGGATACTTCAAAGGGAATAGGGGGATTCGTCAAGGTGATCCTATTTCGCCATATTTATTTTCTTTGGCTATGGAGCCTCTGTCAGTTATGTTGGATGAAGCTCTCAGTAAGAAAGAATTCAGAATTCCAAACAGATGCATGAGATTATCTATTAGCCACCTCTTATTTGCTGATGATTTGATGATTTTTGTGAAAGCTAATCAAATGTCCATTTCTGGAGTTTCTCAGGTTCTAAATCAGTTCTTGAATGCTTCTGGCCTAAGTATTAACTTCTTGAAATCGGTCATCCTTGTTGGAGGTGTGCAGGAGTCAGTCAGAAATGAGATTATTGCCCAGAGTGGTTTCAAGGAAGGGAAATTTCCTATTTCTTATCTTGGGATTCCGCTGGGAACCTCGAGCTTGACAAAGAAAGACTGTGAGCCTATAATCCATAAGATAAGGAAGAAAATTGAAGGGTGGAAATTCATATTCCTGTCCTTTGCTGGGAGGATTCAACTTATCTCTTCGGTGTTACAAGGGTGTTATTTCTACTGGGCTAGTATGTTTGGGATCCCAAAAAAAACTAGTGTGGCCATTGAATCTCTGTTTGGAAATTTCCTTTGGTCTGGTCCGGATATGAAGAGGAAAATTCATCATGTTAGCTGGGCGAAAATCTGTACCCCAAAAGAAGAAGGTGGGCTGGGAATAAGAAGAGTTCAAGATATGTGTAAAGCTGGAGCTATGAAGCAGTTATGGAATATTATTTCCAACAGAGACTCTTTATGGGTTAAGTGGACTAAAAGAACTATTCTAAAGAAGGATTCAATTTGGTCAATCAAGAACTCCAAAAACCTGTCTTGGATTTGGAGAAACCTTCTTCGTCATAGAGGAGATGCTGTTGTCTAAGGTGGAATACCATACGGAATCAGGAGACTCCTTCTTCTTTTGGCTGGACCCTTGGTTGAATGGGGAAGCCCTTTGGAACAGTATTCCGGATGCCCATAATGTCATTCCTAGAAATTGTAAAATGGCCAAGGTTAGTGATTTTTGGGATGAGATGGGTTGGAAGTCTTGCCCTCATTATGATAACCCTTGGATTCGAAATATTTGGAGTGATTTGGAGAGACTCCAGTGGCAGCCTTCTTCCTCTATGGATAAAGTTTACTGGATGAAATCAAGCGGGAGTCGAGATGTGTACTCCATCAAGGAGGGGTGGAAAGCTGTGAGAAACAGAGCTCCTACAGTGTCTTGGCATGGGGCCATTTGGTTTCCCTCAAACATTCCAAAGCATTCGGTTGTTGCTTGGAGGGCTTGTCTTAATGCCCTTCCCACTGCAGACCAGCTTCAAATCAGGAATATTTCTATTCCTTCCATCTGCTGCTTATGTGAAATGGGGAGTGATTCTGTAAGTCACATTTTTTTTGATTGTGAGTATTCCAAATTCATCTGGGCAAAGTGCATGTCAAAGTGTAGGAGGAGATCGTTAAGGCCTTCTTCTTGCTCTATTGAAGCGGGGAAATTGGCCATCTCCAAAGCAAAGAGTAAGAGTCTGCTGATCATCCCGAAGATTGCTTTTAATGGAATCATATATCACTTATGGAAGGAACGAAACTCAAGAATTTTCTCTAGAATCTCAAAGCCGAAGGAAGAGGTGACCAAGTTGATTATCAAGGAAGTTGAGACGAAGATCCTTTCTTCTTCTTTCTCCATTCCTTCTAGTCCTGAAGAGGAGTTCATTGCTTCTAGCTGGAATATTGATGTGCATTAGGCAGGCCAGCTGTAATTTTGTTTGTTTGTTTGTTATGGTTTTGTTTCGGTTCTCCTAGGTGTTGTCTCTCTTGTAGTAGGCAGTGTTGCTAGTTTCGTTTGTGGTTTGGGCCTTG
>JAMYWD010001962.1:12500-18690 GCA_028583415.1 Protea cynaroides
AGAGAGAGAGAAAAAAGAAAAGAGAGAGATAGAGAGCGAGAGATTGATAGAGAGAATGAGAGGAGAGAGTGGGAGAGAGAAAAGTAGAAAGAGAGAGAGAGCAAAAAAAGAGAGGAGAGAGAGAAACAAAGAGAGAAGTAGGAAGTGAGAGAAGAGAGAGAGAGAGAGAGAGAGAGAGGGAAAGAGAGAGACATAGAGAGAGAGTGAAAGAGAGTGAGAGTAAAAAGACCATGCAGAGAGAGAAAGAGAGAGAAAAAGCGATAGAAAAGTCAAAAGAGAGAAGTAGAAAGAGAGAGAGTGACAAAGAGAGAGAAAGAGAAAAGAGAAAGAGAGAGAGAAAGGAAAAGAAAAGAGAGAGATAGAGAGCGAGAGAGTAATAGAGAGAATGGGAGGAGAGAGAGGGAGAGAGAAAAGTAGAAAGAGAGAGAGATAAGTAGAAAAGAGAGAAAGAGAGAGAGATAGAGCAGTAAAAGAGAGGGAGAGAGAGAAACATAGAGATAGAGAGAAAAAGTGTAAAGAGAAAAGAGAGAGAGAGAGATAGAGAGAAACAAAGAGAAAGAGAAAAGTAGAGAGAGAAAGAGAGATAGAGAGAAGTCGAGAGAGATAGAAAGAGAAAGAGTACGAGAGAGGGAATTAGAGAGAGGGAAACAACAAATTAGAGAGAGAGAGAAGTAGAAAGAAAGAGAGAGAGAGGGAAGATGAAAAAGGTAGAGAGAGCAAAGGGTGAGAGAACGAAGTAGAAAGAGAAATTAAAAAATAGAAAGGGAAAGAGAGTGCACGTGAGAGAGAGAGAAGTAGAGAGGGAGATAAGTTAAAAGAGAGAGAGAGAGACAGAGAATGAGAGAGTGAGAGAGAGAGAAGTTGAAAGGGCGATAAATGGAGAGAGAGTGAAAAAAAAAGAAAGAGAGAGAAGGAGATAGAGGGAGAAAGAGAGTAGGGAGAGAAAGTTGAAAGGGAGAGAGAGTGGAAAATAAAAGGAAATGAGTGGGAGAGAGGGTGAAAAAGAGAGAGAGAGAGAGAGAGGCCTGGAGAGAGAAAGAAGTGGATAGAGAGGGAGAAAAAGAAGTTGAGAGAGAAAAGAGAGAGAGAGGGAAGTAGAAAGAGAGAGAGTTAGTGGAAAGTTGTAGAGAGAGAGAGTGAAAATTAGAAAGAGAGAGGGAGAAAGAGAGGGAGAAAGAAAGAGAGAGAGGGAGAAAGAGAGAGAGAGAAAGAAAGAGAGAGAGAGAAGTAAAAAGAGAAAGGGAAGTAGAAAGAATGAGTGGGAGAGAGAGACTAAAGTGGGAAAGAAGTAGAGAGAGAGAGAAGTAGAGAGAGACAGAGAGAGAGAAAGAGGGAGATAGAGTTGCAAAAAGAGAGGGAGAGAGAAAAGAGTGAAGTAGAGGGGGGGAAAGTAGAGAGAGAATGAGAGAGGGTGGAGAGAGAGAGAGCGAGAGAGATATGGAAAGACAAAAAGAAGTAAAAAAGAGAGAGAGAGAAGTAGAGAGAGAAAGAGAGAGATAGAGCGAGAATAAAAAGTGGGAGAGAGAGGTGAGAGAGAGAGAGCAGCAGAGAGAGGGGAAGTACAAAAAGAGAGAGAGAAGTAGGGAGAGAAAGAGAGAAAGAGAGAAAGAGAAGTAGAAGAGAGAAAGAGAGAGAAAGAAAGAGAGAGAGAGAGAGAGAGAGAGAGAGAGAGAGTGAAGTAAAATGAGATTGCGAAGTCAAAAGTGAGTAGGAGAGAGAGAGAGGAGAGAGAGAGAGAGAGAGAGACAGCGATAGAAAAGTCGAAAGAGAGAAAGAGAGAGAAGTAGAATGGGAGAGAGAGCGGAGAGAGATAGAGAGAGAGAGAGAGTGAGTGGGCGAGAGAGTGGGGAGGGAGAGAAAGAATGAAAGAGGGAAGTAGAAAAGGGAGAGAGAACTAGAAAGAGAAAGAGAGAGAGAGAAAAAGAAAAGAGAGAGAGAGAGAGCGAGAGATTGATAGAGAGAATGAGAGGAGAGAGGGGGAGAGATAAGTAGAAGAGAGAGAGAGCAGTAAAAAGAGAGTGAGAGAGAGAAACAAAGAGAGAAGTAGGAAGTGAGAGAAAGAGAGAGAGAGAGAGAGAGAGAGAGAGAGGGAAAGAGAGAGACATAGAGAGAGAGTGAAAGAGAGTGAGAGTAAAAAGACCATGCAGAGAGAGAAAGAGAGAGAAAAAGCGATAGAAAAGTCAAAAGAGAGAAGTAGAAAGAGAGAGAGTGACAAAGAGAGAGAAAGAGAAAAGAGAAAGAGAGAGAGAAAGGAAAAGAAAAGAGAGAGATAGAGAGCGAGAGAGTAATAGAGAGAATGGGAGGAGAGAGAGGGAGAGAGAAAAGTAGAAAGAGAGAGAGATAAGTAGAAAAGAGAGAAAGAGAGAGAGATAGAGCAGTAAAAGAGAGGGAGAGAGAGAAACATAGAGATAGAGAGAAAAAGTGTAAAGAGAAAAGAGAGAGAGAGAGATAGAGAGAAACAAAGAGAAAGAGAAAAGTAGAGAGAGAAAGAGAGATAGAGAGAAGTCGAGAGAGAGATAGAAAGAGAAAGAGTACGAGAGAGGGAATTAGAGAGAGGGAAACAACAAATTAGAGAGAGAGAGAAGTAGAAAGAAAGAGAGAGAGAGGGAAGATGAAAAAGGTAGAGAGAGCAAAGGGTGAGAGAACGAAGTAGAAAGAGAAATTAAAAAATAGAAAGCGAAAGAGAGTGCACGTGAGAGAGAGAGAAGTAGAGAGGGAGATAAGTTAAAAGAGAGAGAGAGAGACAGAGAATGAGAGAGTGAGAGAGAGAGAAGTTGAAAGGGCGATAAATGGAGAGAGAGTGAAAAAAAAAGAAAGAGAGAGAAGGAGATAGAGGGGAGAAAGAGAGTAGGAGAGAAAGTTGAAAGGGAGTGAGTGGAAAATAAAAGGAAATGAGTGGGAGAGAGGGTGAAAAGTAGAAAGAGAGAGAGAGAGGCTGGGAGAGAGAAAGAAGTGGATAGAGAGGGAGAAAAAGAAGTTGAGAGAGAAAAGAGAGAGAGAGGGAAGTAGAAAGAGAGAGAGCAGTGGAAAGTTGTAGAGAGAGAGAGTGAAAAATTAGGAAAGAGAGAGGGAGAAAGAGAGGGAGAAAGAAAGAGAGAGAGGGAGAAAGAGAGAGAGAGAAAGAAAGAGAGAGAGAGAGAAGTAAAAAGAGAAAGGGAAGTAGAAAGAATGAGTGGGAGAGAGAGATCTAAAGTGGAAAGAGGTAGAGAGAGAGAGAAGTAGAGAGAGACAGAGAGAGAAAGAGGGGAGATAGAGTTGCAAAAAGAGAGGAGAGAGAAAAGAGTGAGCAGAGGGGGGAAAGTAGAGAGAGAATGAGAAAGGGTGGAGAGAGAGAGCGAGAGAGATATGGAAAGACAGACAAAAGAAGTAAAAAGAGAGAGAGAGAGAAGTAGAGAGAGAAAGAGAGAGATAGAGCGAGAATAAAACGTGTGGAGAGAGAGGTGAGAGAGAGAGAGCAGCAGAGAGAGTGAAGTACAAAAAGAGAGAGAGAAGTAGGGAGAGAAAGGGACAAAGAGAGAAGGAGAAGTAGAAGAGAGAAAGAGAGAGAAAGAAAGAGAGAGAGAGAGAGAGAGAGAGAGAGTGAGTGAAGTAAAATGAGATTGCGAAGTCAAAAGTGAGTAGGAGAGAGAGAGTAGGAAGAGAGAGAGAGAGAGAGAGAGAGAGATAGCGATAGAAAAGTCGAAAGAGAGAAAGAGAGAGAAGTAGAATGGGAGAGAGAGCGAGAGAGATAGAGAGAGAGAGAGAGAGTGGGCGAGAGAGTGGGAGGGAGAGAAAGAATGAAAGAGGGAAGTAGAAAATGGAGAGAGAAGTAGAAAGAGAAAGAAAGAGAGAGAAAAAAAAGAGAGAGATAGAGAGCGAGAGATTGATAGAGAGAATGAGAGGAGAGAGTGGGAGAGAGAAAAAGTAAAAGAGAGAGAGCAAATAAAAAGAGAGTGAGAGAGAGAAACAAAGAGAGAAGTAGGGAAGTGAGAGAAAAGAGAGAGAGAGAGAGAGAGAGAGAGAGGGAAAGAGAGAGACATAGAGAGAGATTGAAAGAGAGTGAGAGTAAAAAGACCATGCAGAGAGAGAAAGAGAGAGAAAAGCGATAGAAAGTCAAAAGAGAGAAGTAGAAAGAGAGAGAGTGACAAAGAGAGAGAAAGAGAAAAAGAGAAAGAGAGAGAGAAAGGAAAAGAAAAGAGGGAGATAGAGAGCGAGAAAGTGATAGAGAGAATGGGAGGAGAGAGAGGGAGAGAGAAAAGTAGAAAGAGAGAGATAAGTAAAAGAGAGAGAGAGAGAGATAGAGCAGTAAAAAGAGAGGGAGAGAGAGAAACAGAGAGATAGAGAGAAAAATTGAAAAGAGAAAAGAGAGAGAGATATAAAGAGAAACAAAGAGAAAGAGAGAAGTAGAGAGAGAAAGAGAGATAGAGAGAAGTCGAGAGAGATAGAAAGAGAAAGAGCACGAGAGAGGGAATTAGAGAGAGGGAAACAACAAATTAGAGAGAGAGAGAAGTAGAAAGAGAGAGAGAGAGGGAAGATGAAAAAGGTAGAGAGAGCAAAGGGTGAGAGAACGAAGTAGAAAGAGAAATTAAAAAATAGAAAGCGAAAGAGAGTGCACGTGAGAGAGAGAGAAGTAGAGAGGGAGATAAGTTAAAAGAGAGAGAGAGAGACAGAGAATGAGAGAGTGAGAGAGAGAGAAGTTGAAAGGGCGATAAATGGAGAGAGAGTGAAAAAAAAAGAAAGAGAGAGAAGGAGATAGAGGGAGAAAGAGAGTAGGAGAGAAAGTTGAAAGGGAGAGAGAGTGGAAAATAAAAGGAAATGAGTGGGAGAGAGGGTGAAAAGTAGAGAGAGAGAGAGAGAGAGGCTGGGAGAGAGAAAGAAGTGGATAGAGAGGGAGAAAAAGAAGTTGAGAGAGAAAAGAGAGAGAGAGGGAAGTAGAAAGAGAGAGAGTTACTGGAATGTTGTAGAGAGAGAGTGAAAATTAGAAAGAGAGAGGGAGAAAGAGAGGGAGAAAGAAAGAGAGGGAGAAAGAGAGAGAGAGAAAGAAAGAGAGAGAGAGAAGTTGAAAGAGAAAGGGAAGTAGAAAGAATGGGAGAGAGAGAGACTAAAGTGGAAAGAGGTAGAGAGAGAGAAGTAGAGAGAGAGAGAGAGAGAAAGAGGGGAGATAGAGTTGCAAAAAGAGAGGGAGAGAGAAAAGAGCGAAGTAGAGGGGGGAAAGTAGAGAGAGAATGAGAGAGGGTGGAGAGAGAGAGGGCGGAGAGATATGGAAAGACAAAAAGAAGTAAAAAGAGAGAGAGAGAGAAGTAGAGAGAGAAAGAGAGAGATAGAGCGAGAATAAAAAGTGGGAGAGAGAGGTGAGAGAGAGAGAGCAGCAGAGAGAGTGTGAAGTACAAAAAGAGAGAGAGAAGTAGGGAGAGAAAGAGAGAAAGAGAGAAAGAGAAGTAGAAGAGAGAAAGAGAGAGAAAGAAAGAGAGAGAGAGAGAGAGAGAGAGAGAGAGTGAGTGAAGTAAAATGAGATTGCGAAGTCAAAAGTGAGTAGGAGAGAGAGAGTAGGAAGAGAGAGAGAGAGAGAGAGAGAGAGATAGCGATAGAAAAGTCGAAAGAGAGAAAGAGAGAGAAGTAGAATGGGAGAGAGAGCGAGAGAGATAGAGAGAGAGAGAGAGTGAGTGGGCGAGAGAGTGGGAGGGAGAGAAAGAATGAAAGAGGGAAGTAGAAAAAGGGAGAGAGAACTAGAAAGAGAAAGAGAGAGAGAGAAAAAAGAAAAGAGAGAGATAGAGAGCGAGAGATTGATAGAGAGAATGAGAGGAGAGAGTGGGAGAGAGAAAAGTAGAAAGAGAGAGAGAGCATTAAAAAGAGAGTGAGAGAGAGAAACAAAGAGAGAAGTAGGAAGTGAGAGAAAGAGAGAGAGAGAGAGAGAGAGAGAGAGAGAGAGAAAGAGAGAGACATAGAGAGAGACTGAAAGAGAGTGAGAGTAAAAAGACCATGCAGAGAGAAAGAGAGAGAAAAAGCGATAGAAAAGTCAAAAGAGAGAAAAAAGTGTAAAGAGAAAAGAGAGAGAGAGAGATAGAGAGAAACAAAGAGAAAGAGAAAAGTAGAGAGAGAAAGAGAGATAGAGAGAAGTCGAGAGAGATAGAAAGAGAAAGAGTACGAGAGAGGGAATTAGAGAGAGGGAAACAACAAATTAGAGAGAGAGAGAAGTAGAAAGAAAGAGAGA
>JAMYWD010001963.1:0-11848 GCA_028583415.1 Protea cynaroides
TGGACCAATGATGTCCATTCCCCAGGTGGCGAAGGGAATTGGGTCTGCTTCTATAGGCCTCAAGGGGGCAGTTGGCAGGTGAGGGACCGGTGTGTACATTTGGCATTTTCCACACTTTTTAACGTAGTCAATGCACTCCTTGGGCATTTTTGGCCAATAATACCCCTGACGCAATATCTTGTGAGCAAGGACTCTCCCCCCTGATGTGCACCACAAATACCTTCGTGGACTTCTTGGATGGCCAGCGCTGCTTCTGACGGACGTAAGCACCGAACTATGGGGAATGTAAAGTCTTTCTTGTAAAGGGTGTCGGCCTCCACCACATAGTGCGTGGCCTTTGATTGTATTCTCCTGGCTTCTTTCTTGTCCTCTAGGAGCGTGCCTTCTTGAAGAAATGAAAAAATTGGGTCGATCCACGACGGCTCCGATGTTGCTGGCAGTATTGCTTTGGAGTTTGGATCCACGGATGAGTGTGACAAGACTTCGGTGTGCACAGAGTGATCTAGATCATTCAAGTCTGAAGTGGACAGTTTCAACAATGAGTCTGCCAACGTGTTTTGATCTCGGAGTACATGGCGTAATGTAGAAAACTCGAAGGATAAAGCGGCCTCCTAGACTTTTCGCAAGTATGTGGACATGCTTGCCTTCTTTGCAACGTACTCCCCGTTCACCTGTCGCACCACCAACTGAGAATCACTAGACACCTCAACTCTTCTGGCCATGACTGCTTTGGCTAGGCACAGTCTGGCGATCAGTGCTTCATACTCGGCTGCATTATTAGACACCTGAAATGTGAAACGGAGGGCGTAGTGAATCTGAAATCCTTCGGGGCTGGTGAGTATGAAACCAACACCACATTGAGTCTTGTTCGGCGCTCCATCGACAAACGGGGTCCACGGTTGCGAAGTGTCCTCCGTGGCCGGTTGTCCACCGCTTCTTCTCGCTTCCCGAAGGGGATGATTCAATAAGGAAATCAGCCAGGGTTTAAGGCTTGATGGCCATTCACGGCTTGTAGATGATGTCGAACTCACCCAACTTGACTCCCCAATTAATCACCCGGCCCGATATATCTGGCTTGGACAAAATTTTCTTAAGAGGTTGGTCGGTCAGAACAGTGATGGAGTGCGCTTGAAAGTAAGGTCGGAGCTTGCGCGCGGATGTTACCAACGCCAAAGTGACTTTCTCGATGAACTTGTACCGAGTCTCAGCCTCCAGCAAGATTTTGCTAACATAATAAATGGGACGCTGAACGCCCTCGACTTCTTTGATGAGCACCGCGCTAACTGCCCTGTAGAATACGGCCAAGTACAACTCCAAGGTGTCCCCTATCTCAGGCTTAACCAACAGTGGAGGAGATGCCAAGTAATTTTTCAATGCGTCGAACGCCTGTTGACATTCGGCTGTCCATTGAAAGGTCTTATTACCCTTAAGGGTTTGAAAAGAGGAGAGGCACTTTTCCGCCGAACGTGACATGAATCGACTCAGGGCGGCCACTCGTCCAGTTAGCTCCTGCACCTCCTTCACCTTGGTCGGTGCTGGCATATTGAGGATGGCTGTGATTTTCGTAGGGTTTGCTTCAATGCCACGACTGGATACCATGAATCCGAGGAATTTCCCTGAGGTGACTCCGAACGCGCACTTAGCCGGATTGAGATGCATCCTGTGCTTTCGCAGCACTCCGAACGCCTCCTCCAAGTCTCTTACATGGTCCTTCCCGACCAGGCTTTTCACTAGCATATCATCAACATAGACCTCCACATTCCTCCCAATCTGCTTTGTGAAGATTTTGTTTACCAACCTCTGGTATGTAGCCCCAGCATTTTTAAGACCAAAGGGCATCACATTATAGCAAAAGAGGCCTCGGTTGGTCACAAAGGCGGTCTTCTCTGAATCAGCCGCATGCATCTGGATCTGGTTGTAGCCAGAATAGGCATCCATGAAGCTTAATTGAGCATGTCCGGCCGTGGCATCGATGAGCTGGTCAATGCGAGGAAGGGGAAAAACTGTCCTTGGGGCATGCCTTGTTCAGGTCAGTGAAATCAATGCAAATGCACCATTTGTCTTCTGCCTTCGGGACCATGACGACATTGGCAAGCCATTCTGGGTAATGTATTTTCCTGATGAATCCTGCTTCCAACAATTTCCCCACTTCCTCATCTATGAAGCGCTGGTGAGACGCAGCGAACGTCCACTTCTTCTGCCATATGGGTCGGTGCTGAGGATCTACATTCAGGCAGTGTTGTGCCACGTCTCATGGGATTCCTGGCATGTCGGCCATGGACCAGGCAAAAATGTCGGCATTTTCTCTTAAGAAACTTACCAGCTCTGTCTTTTTGTGGCTCCGTAAGTGATGATCCGATCTGGATCGTTCTCTCTGGGTTCTCCTCCACCAGAGGGACCTGGACTAGGTCCTCGGCGGGTGCTCCTGTTTGCTGCTTGGGGTCGTCCCGTAGGTCTTCGACTCATACTTGCAAGGCCTGGGCCAGCTTTTTGTAGTCCTAGAGCTCGGCCGAATAACACTTTTGCGATACGAGTTGATCGGTTCGGCATTCCCCCGCTCCTCTTGGCGTGGGGAACTTAATGACCAAATGTAATGGGGACGGGACCGACCTGAGCGCGACCATTCCAGGCCGTCCCAGCAAGGCATTGTAAGATGAAGGGACGTCGACCACCAAGAAGTTCATCGTGATCCTTGACTCCCGAGGGTAGGTGCCCACGTTGACGGGCAACCTAATAGATCCCTTCACATTGACGAGCTCACCTGAGAAACTGACCAAGGGATAAGCCACGGGTAACAACCGCTCGTGCGGAATTTCCATGCGCTGGAAGTTTTGCCAGTAGATGATATCCGCGGAGCTGCCTGTGTCGACCATGATCTTGTGAACATCGCTGTCCTCTATTCTCAATGTGATGACGATAGCGTCCTCATGTGGCAGTTCCAGACCGCATAGGTCTTCATCGCTGAATATTAGGAAGTCTCCTGTGCGGCCCCTCTTCCCGGCGCCACTCAGTTGATTTAACGCTCCGAGCATAGGCCTTTCTAGCCTTAGCCGATGTGTTGCCAGCCACTGGTCCATCGATGATAGTCATCGATTTCCGTCCTTGCGTGGAAGGATCATAACTTAAATTCTCTACCGCGGCCGAGGTGGCCGCCTCGGCCAATGAGGGTCGATCAATTGCTATGTCCTTTTCTTGCACTGCCCCGACCAATTGGGTGGCCGCCTCGGCCTTTGTTCTTCATGGATCATCCCTCGTTTTCACAGTCCTGATAGTAGCCACTTGATCATTGGGCAAATCTACTGCTGGGGGCGGGTCGAGCACACACAAAGGCGGCGGAGGAGGAGTCTTGTCCTGTCATTGCCATGACAACCTGGGGTCGATTCTTAAGTGGGGCCTCCCCCAGGACTCCAAAGAATTCAATACCCTCCCTGGTTCGTGTACTTGCTGGGGGGTATAGACAAATTGGCCATGGATGACTCCGATATCTCTATGAGCCGGGGTCGGTCCTCTTTCTCTTCTTTCTGCCTGCTGACGAGGCTCCTGCTCAGGGTGCGTCTCTTGGTACCGGGGCTCGACTGCCCTATCTCTTCTTCTTTCCTCCCGAGGAGGATCTCTTCGATCTTCTCTTCCTCCTACCCTCCTGGGTTCTCTTCCTTCTTGTTTTCTGGGTTCCCTTATGGGAGTTCTCTTCCGAGGCGGGAGGGGTGGTCTTCTCCGATCTTCCGCTGACATCGCGGGTACCCTCGGGGCATTATGATTCACATACTGCTTATAATATCCTCTTTGAATGAGGTCTTTAATCTCTGCTTGTAGGTTCCAGCACTCATCGGTGGTGTGACCAATGTCCCGATGGTACTGACAGTATTTGTTCGAGTTTCTCCACCTCGCCTCTTTCAAGATCTTCTGGGGTCTTTGGAGATACCTGTCATTAGCGATGAGAGTATATACATCTCCGAGGGACCTGTTGAGTGGGGTGTAATCACTGAACTTCTTCTGGAGTAGGCCTTTAGCTCGAGCTTCCTCCCTTCATGACCTCTTGTTTTCTCCTGGTCGTGTAAGGTCCTGCCTTTCGTCTGTTCACTTGTGGGGAGTATCGACTAAGCCTTTGCTGGCCTCGTAGATCTTGTTGGCTGTGGCAAACTTCTCACACCGGGCCAAGAGTTCTTGCAAGTCTGCCAGCTCCTTTTTGGCAATGGAAAACCTGAGCTTTGGGTCAGTGTCCGCTGCTCTCAACGTAGTGAAATGAACCGCCTCGTCGATATCCTTCACTTGTAATACTTCCAAGTTGAATCTGGCCAAGAAGGCCCGCAGGGTCTCTCCAGACCTCTGCCTCATATTCATAAGGTGCGCGCTTGTCTTCTGCTGCACTCTGCTTCCTTGGAAATGCATTCTGAATAATTTCCCCATAGTTTTGAAAGAGTCAATAGACTGTGGGGGTAGGTTGTTGAACCACATCCGAGCCGCACCTTTTAAGGTAAGGGGGAAGGCCCTACACATGATCGCGTCAGGATTCGTGTGGAGGACCATCGCCCCCATGAAGTTATTCAGGTGGTCGACTGGATCGGTGGACCCGTCGTAGGAATCTACTGGCAGCATGCTAAACCGCTTGGGCAAGGGGACCCTCATGATGATATCGGTCAGAGGGTTGTCCATAGAATAATCCCTGTCCTCATCCTGGGTTATCCCTGCCTTTTCCATCGTCTCGATCTTTCGGTGCATGGCTGCTAACTGGTCCGCTATTTTCGTGGCTACCTCCGGGTCCATGGGAGCACTTTGTTTGTCTGCCCCCATGACAACCTCTGGTAGCGCTGCGTATTGCGGGATTAGAAGTTCGTCCAAGGCATCTTCGCCTCGTCCAGTTACCGCTCTCGGTTGTGGGCCGAGCCTTTCTCTGACAGGGATCCGCCCGTGCTGTGACGTTGATCCCGTTCCGCTTAATTTTGGAGCTGGGTGCGCTCCATTCCCATGTCTGGTGGGTCAAGCTCCGTTCTGCCTTTAATAATCTCGAGGCGGATCTCTAGGGAGGTCAGCTTCCTGATGTGGATTAGTCGGAGGGACGATGCCTATGGGGGGCGGGATGTGGCCTCAGTGATTGAGGTCTGTAGCCCCTGTACAAATCTGGTCAGCACCGTGAGTTGCTGTGCCACGGTTTCAAATTGCTCGTAGGTGACAAATGCCTCACATGAGGGTGCCGGCTCAGCTGCTCGCTTTCCTCTATCTTTGCTAGGTCTTGGCTCCGACCTATCTTCATCTTCAAGGTTCATCCGTTGGTCGATCAGAGGGGGGTTGGGACTGACCCTTTGGCTTCGTGTTCTTTTTGGACTCATGACTCAAGACTTCTCTCTGGCTTTATCTTCTGACGTTGAATCTCAAAGAGGCCCCACGGTGGGTGCCAAACTGTTTCGGCCCTGATCCGTCTCGTAGGCCCACCGAGCTGACTAGACCTACAAGACAAGAAAAGACTAGGGGAGGAGGCGGGCCTGTGGCCCCGTGTCCACTCCAATGCCAAAGTTAGGGCTCTGTGAACAGTTGATGGGCTCGGTGTCGAGCCCACAACAGTATTTAAATGTAAGTGGGGTAAGTGAGAGATTCTTCGTCCCAAGTGTCAGAGCGAGAATCCCAAGGATGAGTAAATGAGTAATAAATGTTGTAGTACCTGAAATCTCAGGATTTGCCCTATTTATAGTGAATAGTGTATATTTTCAAAATGCCGCTTTTGCCCTTTGCTCTTGTGTTCGAGTTGGTGAAGATGCTTTCTTCTGTCGAATTGGGGATCACCACGTGGCTCGTTGGTCAAGTCCTACGTGTCCAGGCTATAATGACAGCATGGCATAATTCCCTAACAGAGAGAAAGAGAGAAAGAGAGAGAGAGGGAGAGAGAAGTAGAAGGAGAGGGAGGGAGAGAGAGAAAGCGGGACAGAAGTAGATGGAGAGAAAGAGAGGGAGAGAGAGGGGTAGAAAGAGAGAAAGGGGGAAAGAGAGAGAGAGAGAGAGAGAGAGAGAGAGAAGTAGAAGGAGAGAGAATAAATGAGAGAGAGTGAAGTGGAGAGAAGGTGGGAAAGAAGTAGAGAGAGAAAGAGAGAGAGGGAGAAAGAGAGAGAAGTAGAAGAGAGAGAGAGAGAGAAAGAGGGGTAGAAAGAAAGGAAGGGGGGTAAAAAGAGAGAGGGAGAAAGAGAGAGAGAGAGAGAGAGAGAGAGAGAGGGAGAGAGAGAGAGAGAGAAAGAGAGATAAGTAGGAAGAGAAATAGAAAGAGAGAGAGAGAAAATGTGAGTGAGGAGTTGTAAGAAAGAGAGAGAAAGAGAGAGAGAGAGAGGAAGAGAAAGAGGGAAAAGTAGAAAGAGAGAAAGAAAGAGAGAGATGGAGAAGTAAAACGAGAGAGAAGTAGACAGAGTGTAAGACCCGTGTCAAACTAACCCGGTCTTACCACCTTGAACTAGGTTTACCCATCATGGTCGAGTCAAATGGACCAAGGGCATGAAGGAGATCGTGATCCTAGGTATAAAATAAACCCAAAAACACTTAATTTTAGGGAAGGGTCGCACACCCAGCTAAGCAGGGTCGGACCTCCCAAAACATAAAGTCAGACCCTCAGTTTTGAAGGGAGGGTCGGACAGATTAAGACCCTAGGGTCGACGGGATCATCGACCCTCCCATCGACCCTCGGTTTCTGACAAAACTGAAATTTAGAAAATTTCCTAATTTTCGATTGGGATTCCTTCCAAATCTCAATGGGATTATTATAGGACATTCCTAGTGTATTTAAAGGACGTTCTTAAGCCACTTTCACTCCTTTCACAACCCTAATTGAATTGAGAGAAAGAGAGAAGAAGGAAAAGAGGAAGACAGGAGGCTAGGAAGAAGGCTTAGCAAGAACGAGAAGAATTTGCAGAGAAAAGTAATCTTCTCAGGTATGGATACTAATTCCATGAGTTTCTACAGACCTTAGGTTAGATATGGTTGAGTGTAGGATTTCGTAGAAACCCAAACCATCCATCCATGGTTAGGTTTTCATGGAAAACCATAGGAGGATGCACGAAAGTTATCTAGATGGATTATACATGGTTCTAGACCATGGATTGACTGTTGAATGGATGTAGGAAGCAAGCCATAGGACCCCAAACACGAAGAACAGGTTAAAAGTGGAAATTGGACCAGAGTGCACCATGGGTCGCACCGAGGGTCGATAGACCATCCGACCCTAGGTGTTTCTGACCATCGACCCTCAGCATTCGGGAAGTTCATAATGGAGGGAGGGTCAATAGACCCATCGACCATAGTATCGACCCTAGCATTGACCCTCAGTTGACAGAGTGGTTTTTAAATTCTGAATTAATTCTAATTAAATTCTATCGACTTTGTTAGGTTTGCTAGCAATCTAATACCGTTATAACAGTGAATCGAAAGCTTGGAAAATATCTATTAGCAAGCTAAGGTGAGGAACCTTAACCCCAAATTAAATTGGTTAATAATAAACTGCTTTATATTTCTTGAGTCCTATGCCATGTTTGATTCTTTGCGAATATGTTTGTAATGTGCATACAGCATGCCATCCAATATTTCTATTACTTGTTCATGCATATTTACTTTATTGTTTATAACATGATGATGATGATGATGATAGGAATAGGCATGTGCTTGTATGTGTGTGGTTGATGTGCTTGATGCGAGCGAGTATCAAGGGAGGTGTGATGAGAACGTCAATAAACGTTAACCTTTGGCGGGTCTCAGCACTTTAGCTCTATCTCTAACTCAAGTCTTGTGCATTGGCATCGTCGTATCGCCATTACCTTAGCAGAACTATTATGTCGTAGAGTATCAGGGGAGGTGGTCTCGGTCCTTGTAGTCTCTGACTCTACCGGGGGGCCTTAGCTCTATCTCTATGGATGTTCTGAGGGATGCTGGGGTGAGGCCTTGGATACACTGTTTGGCATTAGGATTGGCTAGCAGCGAGCCCAGTTTGCAACCCCTCGCTAACAGGGGCTTACGTGTTGGTATAGCATTATATAGCAATAAACGTTAACCTTTGTTGTATAATGTTATGGTAGGGTGGATGGGGACGACGATAAACGTTAACCTTCGGGCGGGCTTCCACACCCTGTGTATAGAGGCGGTGTCAATAAACGTTAACCTTTTACCACGCAACCTTTCTATTGCACATTGCAAACTATAAACCAAGACCAAAGATATAAATTGATTTTTCTTTGCATGCATATGTAATGTTGCATTGTTTTGGCTACTCATTGAGCCGTGTTGTGTGCTCACCCCTCGACGTCGAATATTTTTAGTTGATGATGCAGGTTATACAGTTGAAGATTACATGAACGCGTCGGCGTACGGAACTGTAGCAGCTATGGAAGTTGGAGCTAAAGACGATACACACGACTCCTTTTGCGAGTGCAACTCGTGTGTATTCGATTAGATATTTTTATAGGTTTTTTTATTGGATTTATAGACATGTATTTGATACTTAATTATTTATGTCTCGGTTTGATACAGAATAATTTTTTATTAAATTATTAATATCATTTTAGTTCTCAGTTCATTTATTTATAAGATTTCCGCTAATGTGTATTTACTCTGATTATGATTGTGGATGCGTGTAAAGTTTAGATAACGCGGGGATAGCCTATTAGAGATCCTGGTTGAACCGTTGGTTATTTGGCGGTTTATCACACCATTCTGAAATGTGTGGAATTGGGGTGTGACACAGAGGGAGAAAGAGATTAGAATGAGAGAGAGACTAAGAGAGAATGAGAGAGAGAGAGAGGGAAAAGTAGAGAAAGAGAAGTAGAGAGAGGGAGAGAAAGAGAGAGAGAGAGAGAGGGAGAAGTTGTGAGGGTGAGAAGAAGAAAAAAGGCAGAGAGAAGAAAAAGAAAGAAGGTGATGTAGAAAGAGAGAAAGGGAAAGAGAGACAGGGAAGTTGGGTGAGAAGGGAGGGAGGGAGAGAGAGAGAGATATAGAGAGAGAGAAGTTGAGAGACGCAGAGAGAAAGAGAAGTAGAAAGGGAAAGAGAGTTAAACAGACAGGGAAAGAGAGAGATAAGTTGATAGAGAAAGAAAGAGAAAGAGAGAAGTAAAAAGTGGGAGAGAGAGAGAGAGAGAGTAGAATGAGAAAGAGAGAGAGAAGTAGAGAGATAGAGTGGGAAGTAGAGAGAGAAGAGAGAGAGAGAAGTAAAAAGTGGGACAGAAGTGGAATGAGATAAGATTGTAAAAGAGAGAGAAAGGGTGAGTGTGTGTGTGAGAGAGACAGAGAAGTAGAAAGATAAGAGATAGCGAGAGAGAGAAAGAGAGAGATAGAGAAGTAGAAAGATAGAAGAGAGAGAGTTAGAAGGAGAGAGAGAGAGAAGTGGGGAGAGAGAGAGAGAGGGAGAAAGGTGAGAGTAAAAAAAGAAGAGTGAGAGAGAGAGAGGTGAGAGTAAAAAAAGAGAGAGAGAGAGAGGGAGAGAAGTAAAAATAGTGAAAGTAAGAAGGAGAAAGAGAGAAAGAGAGCGAGAGAGAGAGAAATAGAGAGAGAGAGAGGGAGAAAGTAGGAGAGAGAGTTAGAAGAAGAGAGAGAGGGGAGAGAGTGAGAGAGAAGAAAGGGAGAGAGAGAAAGAGTGTCACACCCCAATTTTGGTCTAACCAGAATGGTGTGATGAACCGCTAACAAACCAACGGTTCAACCAGGATCTCAAATAGGCTATCCCCGCGTTATCCAAACTTACACGCATCCACAATCATAATCAGAGTAAATACATAATAGCGGAAATCTTATAAATAAATGAACTGAGAACTAAAATGATATTAATAATTTAATAGAAAATTATTCTTTATCAACCAGGACATAAGTAAATATCAATACAAGTCTTTAATAAATCCAGATAAAGAAACCTATAAAAATATCTAATCGAATACACACGAGTTGCACTTGCAAAAGGATTCGTGTGTATCGTCTTCAGCTCCAACTTCCATAGCTGCTACATGTCCATATGCTGACGCGTTCATATAATCTTCCACTGTATAACCTGCATCATCAACTAAAAATATTCGACGTCGAGGGGTGAGCACACAACACGGCTCAGTGAGTAACCAAAATAATGCAACAATACATATGCATGCAAAAAGTCAATTTATATCTTTGGTCTTGGTTTATAGTTTGCAATGTGCAATAGAAAGGTTGGGTGGTCAAAGGTTAACGTTTATTGACACCGCCTCTATACACAGGGTGTGGAAGCCCGCCCGAAGGTTAACGTTTATCGTCATCCCCATCCACCCTACCATAACATTATTCAACAAAGGTTAATGTTTATTGCTATATAATGCTATACCAACACGTAAGCCCCTGTTAGCGAGGGCTTGCAAACTGGGCTCGCTACTAACCATCCTAATGCCAAACAGTGTATCCAAGTCCTCACCCCAGCATCCCTCAGAATGCCCATAGAGATAGAGTTAAGGCCCCCCGGTAGAGTCAGAGACTACAAGGACCGAGACCACCTCCCCTGATACTCTACGACGTAATAGTTCTGCTAAGGTAATGGCGATATGACGATGCCAATGCACAAGACTTGAGTTAGAGATAGAGCTAAAGTGCTGAGACCCGCCAAAGGTTAACGTTTATTGAAGTTCTCATCACACCTCCCCTGATACTCGCTCGCATCAAGCACATCAACCACACACATACAAGCACATGCCTATTCCTATCATCATCATCATCATCATGTTATAAACAATAAAGTAAATATGCATGAACAAGTAATAGAAATATTGGATGGCATGCTGTATGCACATTACATATTCGCATAGAATCAAACATGGCATAGGACTCAAGAAATAGAAAACAGTTTATTATTAGCCAATATAGTTTGTGGTTAAGATTCCTCACCTTAGCTTGCTAATAGATATTTCCCAAGCTTTAGAATCACCGTTATAACGTAATTATATTGCTAGCAAACCTAACCAAGTCGATAGAATTTAATTAGAATTAATTCGAAATTTAAAAATCATTCTGTCAACTGAGGGTCAATGCTAGGGTCGATGGGTCTATCAACCCTCCCTCCATTCTGAACTTCCCGAATGCTGAGGGTTGATGGTCAGAACATCTAGGGTCGGATGGTCTATCGACCCTCGGTGCAACCCTTAGTGCACTCTGGTTCAATTTCCACTTTTAACCCATTCTTCGTGTTTGGGGTCCTATGGCTTGCTTCCTACATTCATTCAACAGTCATTCCATGGTCTAGAACCATGTATAATCCATCTAGATAGTTTTCGTGCATCCTCCTATGGTTTTCCATGAAAACCTAACCATGGATGGATGGTTTGGGTTTCTCCGAAATCCTACACTCAACCATATCTAACCTAAGGTCTGTAGAAACTCATGGAATTAGTATCCATACCTGAGAAGATTACTTTTCTCTGCAAATTCTTTTCCTTTTTGCTAAGCCTTCTTCCTAGCCTCCTTTCTTCCTCTTTTCCTTCTTCTCTCTTTCTCTCAATTCAATTAGGGTTGTGAAAGGAGTGAATGTGGCTTAGGGGCGTCCTTTAAATAGACTAGGAATGTCCTATAATAATCCCATTGAGATTTGGAAGGAATCCCAACCGAAAATTAGGAAATTTCCTAATTTCAGTTTCGTCAGAAACCGAGGGTCGATGCGAGGGTCGATGATCCCGTCGACCCTAGGGTTTTAAGCTGTCCGACCCTCCCTTCAAAATTGAGGGTTTGACTTTCTGTTTTGGGAGGTCCGACCTGCTTAGCTGGGTACGACCCTCCCCTAAAATTAAGTGTTTTTGGGTCGATTTTATACCTGGGATCTCGATCTCCTTCATGCCCTTAGTCCATTTGACACGACCGTGATGGGTAAACCTGGTTCAAG
>JAMYWD010001965.1:0-13168 GCA_028583415.1 Protea cynaroides
AGACTAATTTCCAAATTCCCGCACATAGCTGTGCAGGCCATACCGGTCGACCGGTACCATCATCCGGTACCATCGACCGGTATATCTAAAATCAGGTATAATTGGTCGACTTCGGTCCGATTTCGTACTGTTTGTTATCTGCTTGCCCCGTCTGGCTCGGTGATGATCGGAAGACCTGTCACGACACAAAACCAAGGTTTAGACCGGGTTTTCAGAGTGCGGGTCTTACAACCACCATGCCCGCAACTTTCTGGCAAAGCTCGGCCATGAGGTTGCTACCCTGCATACCAGAAGAACAGAACAATTAGTAAAAACTCTAACAGATAAGACAAAGGAAGTTTGGAAGAAAAAAGTGGTGAACATCCTATCTGGGAGGTGGCGAGGAAGATCCTCTTCAGAAGGACGCTCATCCCCAGAGAAGAGGTGAAGGCCACGTCCTCCGGGAGGCAGTTCTCCGTCAGCATGATCCTCGCAACCCTGGTGCTTTTGAACACCGAGTCGGTGTCCTTCAGCCCGAGTTGTGGAGCGAATACTGCCGCCTTCTTCTTGGAGTCACCCTTCCCTGGGGGAACAGACTCCCCTTACGCCTTCGGATCGACGGCCACGGTCAGATTGGCCACCTTCATCGCCCGGAGGGGCTGGACTTCCTTCGTCGCAGCCCCCTTTTTATCCTCCTCAGGCCGACCGACGCTGATGATCGGCATGGACTTATAAATGTCGGCCGACAACTCTTGGGCCGACCGGATCTTCTTCTTGGGCGGACCCTTAACCATGGGCATCTTGCCCTTGGGGTCCTCTGTTGTTGCACGCGTCTTCAGGGCAGCCCCGCCTGCTTTATCGTCTCTCCGATCGGTAGTCCTACCGGCATCGGATGCCCGCTTGCACAGGATCCGGGCAACCAGTTGGTCATTGGAGAAGTTCACTGCAACAAAAGAGTCAGGGAAACAGTCACTATTGACATTAAAGTAGTCGATCAGAGTCCAACAATTAGAAGTAAAACTTACCTAGCAGGCCATGCTCGGCCAACTTCATGGGATCCGCCAGGTCGGCATACCGGACTGTTTGGCCCTCTAGTACCTTGCGTTGGGCCCGCTTCTCCTCCGTGGTCAAGAAAGGGACCTTGTTGAACCCTGTCGCGTCGACCACCAGCCACGCATTGGACAAGGGCAGAGTAGGGCCACCCACCGGAGGGCCCACGAAGAAGAACTTCTCTTTCCACCCGTGGATGGAAGAGGGTTTCTGAGAGATTTCCGGAAGCTTCTTCACATTTCTCTGGCTGAAGTAGTACCACCCACTCATGGAGCGGGTCTCAATCAAGCTAGAAAATTAGAAGAGAGACTGGAACAAGTTCACGGTTGGAGTTTCTCTTAGGCGGAGGATGAACATGATGAAGGTGTAAATACACCGCCACCCGTTCGGAGTTAGCTGAGACGGGGCGATGCGATACACCTTCGACTACGAGGGGGTGAAGGGGGAAACGAAGGCCAGACTTTAAGGTGTGCTCGTACACGCAAACCTCCGAGAGGTTCAGGCTGCAGGTCCTCTCCTCAGAGGATGGGAGTCGGACCAAGACATCGGTCATTGGCTCTTCCAATTGTTTGGCTCTGCGGATTTGAGTCAAGGCCGTCTCGGACACGATCTTGCTCAGCACCCTCCATGCAGGGAGTTTGTCGATAGGGGGAATGATAGGACGGCCACTCCTCTGGCGAGGAGCCCGTCGAGTAGAAGTGCCAGCTGGGCGACTACGCTCGGCGGCTTCAGAGGAACTCTGCTCAAGTTCCTCTTCAGATGCTGGACCGAAAGCCGAAGGGACGACTTTCAAAGATTTTCGGGCCCTTCCACCAGAATCTGCCGACTTGGTGGTCTCCGACCCAAACTCCAAGCTAACGGAGTCTCGAGCTCTCCTCTTCCTATTGGGAGGCTCAGGGGCGGCGGAGAATCCATCCATAGAGTCGGACGACCTCTCCGAAGAAGAGGTCCAGTATTGGGCCATGGTTTCACTCTCTCTCACTCTTCCTAAGGGTCTGACACTATTGGACGAACCAGAACTTGCAAGCATGAAAAAGAAATGGAAGAGAAACGGAAAGGAAGGACAAGCCAGAGAAACTTACTATTTGAAAATGGCTGGGAAGACGCACGAGTTACTTGAGGATTTGTGGAAACTCCGACCACGCAAAGAAGACTCCGATCTCATCTCAACCAAATGATCGAATGAAAGTGTTTGGAACGTATTTATAGGCGTCGAGTTTGAAAATCGGCTTTTCAGATTCCGACCACCTGGTGGAACAGTAGTGGTTAACGTCTACCGCGTCGGGCGCGACGTGACAGGCTGACGTCAGCCGCAATGATGACAAGATATTTATGCCGCCAGTTCTCGAGATGATCGGATTTGATCTCCACCGTCCGATGGAGTCGACCGTTCGCGGTTGTAACGGCCATTTATTGCGCTTTGTCCCGAGGCGAGCCAATTGGTTCGTGGCCATCGGATGGCCGTGGCGGTTCGGATCGCTTGAAGATCTATGGTTGAGCGAAATGACGGTTTGCAGGTCTGATGCCTCGAATTCCATGCACCGACTGGTTGTGCGGGTAGTTGGTGACAACTGCCATCCACTCACGTAGGAGTTCCGATCATGGTGGGGAATTCTCGGAGGACGTTGGTATGACCAACGTTTGCGACTGATCATACTTTCAAAGTATCCGAGCAGATCTTGACATTTTTGTTCGGTATATTTGCACTATCGAATTCCTTGAATCCGAGCGCAAGAGGCATCTGTTATGTGGAAAAAACATCATCCATTTAAAATCTTACATGTGACAACCTTTATCTTCGGAGCCGACCACAAATGATGTGGTGTGCTCGGCTTATACCGTTCGGAGTCACAGTCCTGTTAGGACACGGTACCGGTCGGAGGTATTGACCTACTCGGTTACTTTTCTTGGTCGGAGGTCAAAGTCCTAAAGCAACTATGTCACGGCAGAGGAGTCCTTCTCCTAGTACGGTATGATGTTGATCATCACGGTCATACGACTATCTGCGCGATGACGCGTGTCACCCTCACTGTCGACCGACTTAGCTTCCTTGGCTACAGTCTCCTACTCCTGCTCGGAGTCTATGACCTGGGTGTCCCTCAGAGCGACACTTGGCAGTCCTATTGGAGATCTACTTCCCTGAGTCCTGGTGCCTCCATGCTTCTTCCCAATCTCTATAAGTAGAGGACGATCCCTCAAGGTAAAATCATCTCACAATCTAATTCACAATCATTCTCGTACGCTCAAACTCTCTCATCGTTCCCCTCTCTCTTTAAACTGTAGATAGCTTCCTGCTATCTCTTGACTGTTTACATTGGAAATCTGACTTAGGTATCGGAGTGTACCTGGGGTTTAGTCGCCCAACTCCGTTGTCTCATCTCTGTGATTGTAGGTTGCTCAGATCGCAGACCGGCGGGCGATTTTCGACCGTAACATATATATATTTATTTAATTTTTTTATAAAAAAATAAAAAATATATTTCTTAAATATTAATCAGTTTACTTTCAAAATAATATATGTTAAACACCATTGGCCGATCTACACGGTCACGGTTTCAGTTTTTTTTTCTGTACATATTTTTATTTTTATGAATTTTTTTATTAATAAATCCTATTTTTCAGTAATAAAAAATTAATAAAAAAATATTAATACATATTTACTGGTGTTCAAAATAATATATGTTGAACATCGTTGGCTGATCTACGCGGTCATGGTTTCAGTTTTTGTTTCTGTACATATTTTTATTTTTATGAATTTTTTATTAATAAATTCTATTTTTTAGTAATAAAAAAGTAGTAAAAAAATATTAATACTTATCTATTGGTGTTCAAAATAATATATGTTGAACATCATTAACCAATCTACGGTTTCATGTTGTCGGATTATATTTTTTGAAAAATAAATTATTTTTATTTAATATCCAAAATTATTAATAATATCTAAATAATTGTGGAAAATTAGGAAAAATATTCTGTTTTCTTGTAACATAGTTTTAAAATTTTGAAAAGTAATTTCAATGTGTTTTGAGTTGTATTCGCATAATTGATGCTTTTTATGTTCTTCAATTTTAAGTTTTATTAATGTAAATCTATTGATTTAAATTTCTCTATTTTATCATCTTATGTAACAGTGTCTCGTTCTAAATATTATGGCTGCTTCGGGTTCTTGTGAGGGAGGTAGTGACGCTAGTCGTACTGACATGGCTTGGCAGTATTGTACCGCCATTGACGGTGATAGAAAGAAGACCCAATGCAAATTCTATGGGAAGAAACTTATGTCTGGTGGGATTACCAGACTTAAGCAACACTTGTGTGGGACTTCTACAGACGTGGCAAAGTGTGTTATAGTTCCTGTAGAGATTACCAGGGCCATAGTTGCACAGATGAAGGGAGGCCAGTAGAGAAGGGCAGAGAAAGAAAAAAGTAAACAACAATTTGAGGAAACAATTTGAGGTACTGTGCGTGGTTTGGATGATGATAGTTCAAATGATGATGGTCTAGATACCAGGGATTTGACTGAGGAAGAAGCCAGAGATCTGAGACGGGCAACAATGACTAGTAAAGTCAGCCATGAGATGGAAATGGAAAGGTTGAGGCAAAGAGCCTTAGGGGCAGGTGGTAGTAGATCATTTCAGCAGCCCAAAGAACCACAAATACGGAGTAAGGGAGGGTTGGCTTCTATGTTTAGAATATCAAAAAGTACTAGAGCACAACCCTAGGCACCACCACCTACTGCTAGGGATGAGGATTATGTAGAAATTCTACAGCAGTATCCAGTAGTTTTTAGAAAGACTGGCGCCTAACAGAAGAGATTGAAGAGTATGTGGAACTGGAAGGGTAAAAAAAATTTATTGGGGATGCCTTTGCTAGGTGGTCTATCTATAATAGTATCCCAGTAAATGCCAGCAGTGGCCCATACTATCAGCTTTTCTTTGATGCAGTTGCTCAGGCTGGTCCTGGTGTTAAAGCCCCCACTCCATATGAAGTGATGAATGTCTAACTCCCAAGAATTAAAAAAGAGTTAGAAGTATGGATAGAAGGGTTAAAGAATAATTGGGGTGCATATGTAGTCACTATAATGTGTGATGGTTGGACTGGTGCATATGTGGTCACTATAATGTGTGATGGTTGGACTGGTCCCACTAGAAAGTTTATCATCAACTTCATGGTCTACAGTGATGGGAAGACATCATTCTTGAAGTCTGTCGATGCATTTGCATGCACAAAAGATGCTAACTACATCTATGGATTGCTACAGACAGTGGTGGATGAAGTTGGTGCTAGAAATGTGGTGTAAATTGTAACAGACAATGGCAGCAACTACAAGAAGGCGGGAGAGATGATGATGGCTAACTATAACTTTTTTTGGACTCCATGTGCTGCCCATTGCATTGACTTGATGTTGAAGGACATGGGCAAGATCCAAAAAGTAAAGCAAGTGGTTGAACAAGCATGCTAGGTGACAACATTTGTATACAACTATGGCTATTCTTTGAACTTGCTGAGGGAGAAATGTGGAGGGGACTTGGTAAGACCCGGCATTACTAGATTTGCTACCAACTACATAGCACTAAAGAGCTTTCAGGCAAAGATGGTAGGCCTCAGATCGATGTTTACTTCTGAGGACTGGTTTGGGTGGAGGGAGTCCAGCTCTCCTGCTGGGGTTCAAGCACAGACTACTATAGCTTCAGAGGAATTTTGGAGAACACTGAAGGATGTAGTCAAAATTCTGGAGCCAGTGGTGAAGGTGCTGAGATTAGTGGATACAGCATTCCAGCCCACCATGCCACATTTATATGCTGCCATAGATATGTTGAAGGACCGTATAAAAATTATGCTTCCACGAGGAAACAAACATTTTGTGAAGATTATCAAAGATCGATGGGAGAGTCAGCTGATGCACTCATTGTATAAGGCTAGTGAGTATATTTAATAATGTCTTTAATTTAGTTCTACTTAATAGTTGGTACTCTATTTTAATCTAGTGACTCATATTTTGCAGCATACTATTTGAACCCCAAGTACCAATATTCATATGTGCTTGGGCTCAATTCTGACCTTATCGGTGCGATAAAAGATGTTGTGGCAAAATTGGTGTCAGATTATACTATACAAGCACTGGTCAATCTGGAGGTGAGTTGTATGGTTTAAGTGCTGAATTATTTAAATATCCACATATTACAATGGCTAATGGTTATAAATTTTGAAATGGGTGTAGATGAAAACGTTCAGAGATGCTTTTGGGAGTTTTAGAACTCCCGCTGCAGTGGCTGGACGAGATAAGACCGATATTGGTATGAAATTATGGAAATTGAAATTTTTAAGTAAAATATCTTATTTAATATGTGTATTAAAATGTGTTCTTCATCTTATGCAGCTGAGTGGTGGTTGTTGTATGGCGAGCAAGCAGCTGAGTTGAGGAGAATAGCAATCAAAGTCTTATCTCAGACATCTTCCGCATTTGGGTGTGAGTGAAATTGGAGGTATTTTCTCTCTTATCCATTCAAAGAGGAAGAATAAATTGGGCTCTCAACGGCTAAATGACTTGGTCTACGCCCATTACAGCATGAGACTGAGGGTATAATGCTTGAAATTTGAACAAAAAAATGAACAAGAGCTGATCGAGCTAGCCGACGTCTTCCAACTATCTTCAGATGAAGTGGATCCCTATGTGGAATGGGTAAGAGACAGAGCAGTTCCAGTGATGGATGAGCCTAGTGGGATGCCTGACCCCACTGTGTCTGCTCCGATGGGTTATAATCTCGAGCAATTTATGTCCTCGGATGAGGGTCATGTACACGCACAGTCGCCTAGACCGTTTGACCCCCCAGCTAGTAATGGTAGTGACTTAGAAGGCGATGATGATACAATGGATCAAAGTGGCTGGTCAACTTCTAATAGTAGTGGTGATGATGGTAGTGGTGGTGGTGATGAGGGTGGTGGTGGTAATCCTAGACCGACTGTATCCATTATTAGATGGACCGGTGAGAATCAGTATACACACGCTACACAGGATCCAGATCATGGTGGACGCGTATCTTCATCATGGCTTACGACTGGGTATACACGTAGGTCTCGTCAACGGGAACGCCCTTTGCAACCAGTGGAAGAAGAAGAAGATCGTATCTTTGACGTCGTTCATGATCCTGATATTATGTCTGATGTTGAAATTGATAGCATGTCTACAAGTTTTGGAGGACTGAGCATCGAGGGTAGCAGTGGACAGGAGCAGGGGCAGTGGAGTGCTCATGGATTTGGCACCACTTCGGCGTACGATTCTTATTCCAGTAATAATGACCGTATGATGGGAAGTGCATATGATTATTCCGCTGATACTAGTAATGCTACATCACAGACTGGCTCAAACTTTGTGGACAGTCTCTTTACAGTCTCAAATTTGCAAAGAACCATGCCCCCACACCAGCCAATATATGCTTACTTTACTCCACATTATAGTGAATTGTATCCAAGGTTGGGTATCTTTAGAAACTTCTCGGATCATGTGTATGAGAAATATGTGGAAGACTATCAGACCTTCTATAGCCGAAGGATGTCATGGCAAGATTTTGTTTATCAGACCGAGATATATTTTCTTCAGCAAAGTCAATCTAATCAGATGGAACTTGCACGCCACTCTACATATGATTAGACATTGGGATGGACTAATGAGAATGTATTATTTCATTTTGAGTATTTAAGTCTTTCATATAATGAGTACTTGTAAATTATGTTATTTTGTGGATTTATGATTTATGAATGTATGATTTTTCGATAATATATAACCTTAAAATAGCTCTAAAATGAACTTAAAACAGAAAAAAATGGCTTCAACCATAAAAAAAAACTTGTCGAAACTCTCATTTTTACCCTCTGGGAGTTTCAACAGGTTCTCACCGAGATCGAGATCTCGGTAATCTTGGTTTTCTCAAGGGTCAAGACACCCTCGAGAACCGAGATTTCGAACTATGCTCCTATCTACCTGGGCCATTCCCACGGGACCTGGAATCCTTTGCGCAGATTATTTTTTATTCACACCAAGGTTCAAGTATTCTCTCTTTTCTTATTTTATGTGTAAATGGAATAGTTCTCTTTCCACCCTGAATGATTTTATCCCTATCATTACAGGGTCAATTGTAAAATCTTTTCTCTATATTTTATTATAAACAATGTTATTTTACTTATTTTTTATAATTAGTAGGAATCCAAGGATTGGATGATTATCTCATTTCTATTATAAATTAAATCTATTCCATTATGGGATTGAAATAGATTTAGTATGCACTTATTATAAATATGTGACAGGATCCCTATAGCCCCTCTCTATTTACGTGAAAACAAAAAAGAGACTCATAACCAGTTTCTTGGAACTCATAGCTAATGGAGAGGAGGCTGTAGAAAATCTCTATGGGAATCAAGAAGAAAAAGAAAAAAAAGTCAGAAATCAATCTTCAACGTAAAGATATGTTTCTTTATTATTATCATTTGTTTATTGCTTAATGTGTTTTATTATCATTTGTATCAGAGCTTTCTCATATAGAATTAAAATCATTGAGTTAAGAATCAGAATGATGTTTTGACGTTTGAATACATTAAAACTTAGAATAAATTCGATTTTGGTTCCCATTTCAATTTTGGATTAAAAGGGAGAAATTTGACACAATCGGATTATTTTTCTTCCATTAAAAATTAAAAGTTTTGATACCAACTTGTAGAACTCGAAGAGACAGTGACGGCAATATAAAATTTACGTCGTCGGCTGCCGAACGCTTCTCCACCCACCGACAGAAAAAGCTAGTGAGATCCACTCGCGGGTATTGTTTAATAAATAAATAAATAAAGGAAGAGGAGCATTGATCCGGATTGCTAGGTCAACTCAGAAACCCTAATGGGTTAACCCGATCGGGGTTTTACACGAACCGAGTTGACCCAGGGGGGAGATCATCTGTCGCACGTGTGGACTAACATGTGCGACCATACCCTACCCGAAGATTTGGCCAGCATGTCTATTGACCAACCCGAGGACCTAGTCGGCTTGACCCGTTGACTGATTTGAGAACCCAGTCAACTCGACCTGTCGACTAACCCTATGCCCCGCTCCAATAACCCGAAAATGTGACCCATCGACCCGATTGGGGGTAAACCAGATTGGACAGATGGTTGGACCATTGAGCCAGCTTGGTGGTTCATTCCCCTGACAGACCAACAGTTCCATCTGGAGGTATTAAAATTTTTTGATAAATTCGGTTCGATTCGGACTGAACCAAGCCGATCCTGAGCAAATCAACCCGGTTAGAACTGAACCTGCCAGTATTGTAAAGGTGTGTTTGGTTGCAGATTTTAGACCTGGAGAATTAATCTACGCATACTAGCTCATGGAAGGTCCATTTGGACTGTGATTTTTTGCAGTATACTCCATTTTGAATGCTCTTCAATTTGATATATAGTTTGGTATATTTGATACATTGGGAAGCGTGTTATCATTGAAAAATATCTTATGAAAATCCAATTTGTAGTTTTCTGTTGATTTTTCTTAAATATATTGTACCAAATTGATTGTTGAACTAATGTGTATGTTTATATGAATGTTTGAACTTGTAAAATTATATTTTAAAATATTCATGGTTAAATTAATATCAAACATGAGCTGTAAGTTGAAATTTATTTTGATCATGGTGGAATTTGGTGTGACCTTCAAAGTGGTAACCTTGTTTCATTGTGATGTATTCAAATTCAAATATCTATGTTTGTAAATGCTTCAGATGGACAGTGTTCACCCAAAGGTGACATTGTTTAAGTTTGTTAAAATTAGGGTTTGTAGATATTGTGTGAGGATTTTTGTGGGGCCATCTAAGTGGCATACTTAGTTCTATCATAACATGCTTAAATCTAATGTTTGTGTATTTACAAGCTACAGAAAAGAAGTACAGTGCTCATCTATAGATGACTGTCAAAATTCTCATTTTGTGACTATAACAAAGGATGACATTGTCTACCTAAAGGTGGCATTGTCATGGTTAAAATGTTACATGCACTTGAAAAATAAAGTTGTTTGGCTTAGGGTTTCATTCATCCAAAAGTGGTGTGACTTCTGATGCCATCATTCTTTGGTATTTTACTCGGATATTTTGTTGAGAGGACCAGTACATCCTTATCCTAAAGGATAAGTATGTAGTTCAATTAACTCTTGAAAAATTATAATAATTATTTGACGGTTTTTACTTGGATGTTTAGAGAGGACCAGTGCATCCTTGTCCCAAAGGATAAGTATGTAATTCGATTGACTCTTGAAAAAATTATAATAATTGTTTGGCGATTTTTTTTTCTGGATATTTGAGAGAACCAGTGCATCCTTGTCCCAAAGGATAAGTATGTAGTTCAGTTGACTCTTATAAAAAAAATAATTGTTGTTCATTATGTTTTGATAACTTAATTGCATGTATGAGTCATGGATCTATCACTATCTGTATGGCATAGTAAATGAACTCATCTAGCAATTACTATATCAGATTTTCAATCCCTGGTATTACTCTTGTTTTACTTTTTATTTTATCTATATCAAATTATAGAAAAATAGTATTAGAGAGTTAAAAAATAACTAAGAATTTTGGACTTAGATCTAGTTCTTAAAAAGGATAAAACTATTGCTGAGCAGAAAAATGGATGTTTGTAGATCTGAATATTTTAATGAAATTGTGAAGGCTTCCTTTAAGAAAAAAGATCTAATGAGGTGTTCTCAGTTTTTTAGTAAAGTTTAGTTTTTTCTCTCTAGTATACTGACACGTTTTATCTGGAATATGAACACCAGAAATTCCAATAAATTTGGCATGGTAGTTAAATATTTTCTGGTCTGGTAGCCTAAGGCATGGGTGAAAATCTGGATTCCCAAATCTTTCGATTCCAAATTTGAGAATGCGATATCCTACTCCAAGAAGAGTAGTTCCTGTGGTGGTAATTTGATCTGAGTGTCCTTCCCAAAAATTCTTAAGGCTCTGGTATCTTTGTGTAATGGTAGCAAGGAGAAGAGCAAGGCATCAATGTTTATTAGCATATTTAAAAAGAACTAGATTTATTGTGCAGCGAATACTACCTTGTTGCAAATTTTTCTTTCATGAAGTAAATGTGTTTATATAATAAAACTACATAAGCTGATGTTAGTCTGGGTGGATGTATTATAGGACAGTTTTTTGGGTGCAAAAGATTCAAGAGGGCAATCTTTCAATATAGTGATTTGGGTTGTTGGATGGAATTGAATTTTATTTTCTTAATTCTCATGCAAAGGGGTTTGAAGGAATTCCTACACTGGATTTTGGTATATGGTAACTAATAGATTGCCAATCAGGGTTTAAAGAATTGGATTAAACTTTGTTGAATCACCCGAAAACTGATCCTGATTTTTCAGGTTATTTGAATTTTATTCAAAATCTGATTGACTAGTTTTTTTTAATAGGTCGGGGAGTAAGAGTAATGGTGGAACAGTTCTACCTACCCGATCCCATGCTCTTGAACAATGTTGCCAATGGGGGACTATTTATTACTGTTGCAATAATAAGTTCATTTTTTGCATCTTGATTGAATCCAAGTAAGTGAAATTATACAAGCTCCTAATCCTAAATCATGTCTCCTGGCTTGGCATAACTCGGCTATGAGGAAGCAAGGTTAATTGGAGCCGATCCAACTCAGGATCAGATCGACGGTCATAACTGATCCATGCACTTGAACCTTCGATAAGATGGGTAGATCTTTTGAATAGTGGAAACCTTCGCAGTGGGCATTACCTAATGGCCAATGCATGCAAGGGTTTACAGAGGGGCTTACATGCATAACCTTGTCCAAATTTTATGTAGAGGCTTTTTTATATTCAAATCGAAGACCATCATCTCACAATGGAACAACCTTACCATTGTGCCATGGCCCACCTACACATAAAAAAAATTCACATGCACAATAACTCAACCGCTGTTATTTCACTTACAATGAATGATGCAACTATATTTAAACAGTGTAGTGATTGTCAGTCAAACTTGAGGAATAGCAGCCTTGTAGTCCAAATATTGGTGGCTTTAAATTTACGTAGACAACAGAGCTAATCAGATATGATCTCATGTTGGACTTTAGTCTTGACATTCTCGTCTAAAAGCTCTACTTTGATGAGTTCATAGGAAGAACTTACACAAATTACTCTTCATGTAAACTTGTTTGTTCAGATATTGTTCTTTTCATCTTACAAGATGATGTGTAACACTTAATTAATCTAATTACTTACCTGAATCCTGGGATAGCACCTCAACAGAGGCTAGAAATTTTTCTGCTTTGGTTCCTCTTGTGAATTGCATAAGGCTTATCATCAATGGCTTTTCTCTGGGCACTGACGAAGGTTTCATCAAATGTGTGTGGAAGCATTGTCTTTATTGTTTTCCAAGTATTATCTAGATGAAAACATGTTAGAATGAGAATGAGAATGTGTGTGGATGCATTGTTTTCTTTGGTCATCTCTTGTTGTTATCTTAATTATTAATGAAGTATAGTTTGAGGAATATATTTCTTCTTATGTTTTAATTTCTTAAAATAGAATTAATTATTAATGAAGTATAGCTTGAAATATATATTATTATTTTTATAGGAATGGCAACTCCACTTAATGAACTTACTGCTGGAGATATAATGGAGGGTGTAGGCACACCAAATGTAGATGATTTTTCTGGTGATGGACCTCTAATTATGTCTCCTGATTCAGTTGAGGCGGTAAGTTCTATACCTATAACATATGGCAAGAGAAAAAGAAGAAGTTCTGTTTGGGAAGGTTTTAAAGTCATTCCTAGGGACAAATAAGATGATGGAAAGGAAAGAGCAGAGTGTCTTAAATGCAAGATTGTTTATAGAGCTGACACTTGTATTAATGGAATTGGTACTCTTAGGAGACATCTTAAGAACTGTCCTAAACAAGACAACAAAGATGTAAAGCAAATGATGCTTGGTAATCAAGGGAAGATGGAGCTGAGAGAGAGAAAAATTGACCTAAACCTAATGCGTGACAAAATCACTCAGCTTATTGTTAAGCGAGAACTACCCTTAAAGTTTGTCGAGCACGAAAAGTTTAGGGATTTGCTCTCTTACATTTGTCCCGAGTATTGTCATATTA
>JAMYWD010000197.1:0-25000 GCA_028583415.1 Protea cynaroides
CATCAGCAACACACATACAAGCACATGCCTATTCCTATCATCATCATCATCATCATGTTATAAACAATAAAGTAAATATGCATGAATAAGTAATAGAAATATTGGATGGTATGCTGCATGCACATTACAAACATATTCGCATAGAATCAACCATAGCATAGGACTCAAGAAATACAAAATAGTTTATTTTTAACCAATTTAGTTTGGGGTTAAGGTTCCTCACCTTAGCTTGCTATAAGATACTTTTCCAAGCTTTAAAATCACCTTTACAATGTTATTATATTGCTAGAAGACCTAACAAAGTCGATAGAATTTAATTAGAATTAATTCCAGATTTAAAAACTACTCTGTTAACTGAGGGTCGGAGGTAGGGTCGATGCTAGGGTCGATGGCTCTATCGACCCTTCCCTCTTTCTGGACTTCCCGAATGCTGAGGGTCCATGGTTAGGAATACCTAGGGTCGGATGGTCTATCGACCCTCGGTGCGACCCTTGGTGCACTTTGGTCCAATTCCCTCTTTTAATCCATTCCTCGTGTTTAGGATCCTATGGCTTGCTCCTACATTCCATTCTACACTCATTCCATGGTCTGAAACCATGTATAACCCACCTAGATAGCTTTCACGCATTCTTCTATGGTTTTCCATGGAAACCTAACCATAGATTGATGGTTTGGGTTTCTCCGAGATCACACTCTCAACAATAACTAACCTAAGGTCTGTAGAAACTCATGGAATTAGTATCCATACCTGAGAAGATTACTTTTTCTCTGAAACTCTTCTCCTTTTTGCTAAGTTCTCTTCCTTGATTTTCTTCTTCCTCTTTTCCTTCTCTTCTCTTTCTCTCAATTCAATTAGGGTTGTGAAAGGAGTGAAAGGAGTGAAAGTGGCTTAGGAACGTTTTTTAAATAGAGTAGGAACATCCTAAATAAGTCTCTTTGAGATTAGGAAAGAATCCCAATCGAAAAATATAAATTTCCTAATTTCTATATTCGGCAGAAACCAAGGGTCGATGATCCCGTCGACCCTAGGGTCTTAAGCTGTCCGACCCTCCCTCCAAAACCGAGGGTTCGACTTTCTGTTTTGGGAGGTCCGACCCCTTAGCTGGGTCCCCCCCCCTTTTTTTTTTTTTTTTTTTTTTTTCTCCCCCCCCCCCCCCTTTTTTTCCCCTTTTTTGGTGTGATGAACCATTAATAAACCAACGGTTCAACCAGAATCTCTAATAAGCTATGTCCTTTAATTTAAACCATACACATCCACAACCATAGTCAGAATAAATACACAATAGCAGAAGTCTTAACATTAAATGAACTGAGGATCTAACTGTGATAATCATAAATAAAATATCAAATTATGTTGTATCAACCGAGACATAAGTAAATAAATATCAAATTATATTTCCTTAATAGTTCAAATAAAAATCTAATAAAAAACGCAAGAGTTGCACTCGCATGAGGAGTCATGCGTCTCCACTATATCTTCAGCCTCCATTGCAGCCACGTGCCCGTACACAGAAGCATTCATATAATCTTCCACAGTGGTACCTGCATTATCAACTAAAAGTATTCGACGTTGAAAGGGTGAGCACACATCACGGCTCAGTGAGCAAACAAAAAAATGCAACAAACATATGCATGCATTCAATTCATATCTGTGGTCTGGTATATAAGTTTGCAATGTGCTATAGAAAGGTTCGGTGGCCGCCTCACCTCTATACACGAGTGTGTGAAGCCGCCCAAAGATATCATTTATTGTCATTCCATATGCACCCACCATGGAATAGAGATAGAGCTAAAGTGCTTAGGACCACACCGCATTACACTTCCCCTGATACTCTACCCATACCAACACGTAAGCCCCTGCTGGCGAGGGCTTGCAAACTGGGCTCGCAACTAACCAATCCTAATGTCAAACAGTGTACCCAAGGCCTCACCCCAGCATCCCTCAATACGTCCATAGAGATAGAGCTAAGGCCCCCCGACAGAGTTGAAGACTACACGGTCCGAGATCACCGCACCTGATACCCTACGACGTAATAGTTCTGTTAAGGTAATGACGATACGACGATGTCAGTGGACAAGACTTGAGTAGAGATAGAGCTAGAGTCTGGTGACCAGGACACACCACAATATCACGTCCTCCCCCTGATGCTCCACTCGCATCAAGCACACTAACCACACACATACATTCACATGCCTATTCCTAGCATCATCATCATCATGTTAAAAAAATAAATAGAATTAAATATGCATGAACATTAATAGCAGGAATATTGGATGACATGTTGAATGCACATTACAAGCATACACGCATAGAATCAGTCATGGCATTGGACTCAAGAAATAAAAATAGTTTACTATTAGCCAATTAGTTTGGGTCTTGTTCCCTCAACTTTGCTTGAGTGTAAATCCTCTTTTAAGCTCTAAGAATCACCTTTATATCAATAGGATAACCTAACAAGTTGATAGATTTTAATTAGAATTCATTCCGACAATTTTAGGCTTGCAGTTAAGCTAGGGTCGCAGGACGATCGCAGGTAGGGTAGCAATTTTCTGCGACCCCAGGGGGTAGGGTTGATGCTAGGGTCGGATGTTCCATCGACCCTAGGTGGGACCGCAGCCTCCCTGGACTTTTTGAAAGCTAGGGGTCGATCCTGTGATCTAGTAGGGTCGATTCCCAATCAACCCTACGTGCGACCGCACGTGGTTTGAGTCGACCTTTTTCATTCTACAGTCTAATCTTTCAAATTTGGGTCCTATGGCTTACTTCCACAGTCCATTCTATGCTTGTTCTATGGCTTAAAACTCCAGGTTACATCCTTACTTTGTCTATCATGATTCCCTCCATGGATTTCATTGAAATCCTTAAATGGATGGATGATTTGGGTTTCTCCTAGATCATACCCTCTTTATATACTATTCTAAGGTCTTACATAATTTATGGAGTATGTAATCATACCTTAAGCTTGCTGAGATTCAGAGATTTCTCTGAATTTCTTCTCCTTAGTCTTCTTCTCCAACTCTCCATCTCTTCTCCTTCTTTTCTCTTTCTCTCACTTTCAATTAGGGTTACAAAAGGAGTGAAAGAGACTAAGGGACGTCCTATTTATAGAGGAGAACCTCCCAAAATAAGTCCCATTGAGATTATGAAAGAATCCCCTTGAAATTTGAAAAGTTTCCTATTTACGATTTCTGTCGGCGATCCTAGGGTCATTGTGGGGGTCGGAGATCCCGTCCGACCCTAGGGTCTAAATTGTCCGAACCTAGGTCTAAAATTCAGGGGTCTGACTTCCTAATGAGGTGGGGTCGACCCTGCCAGTTTGGGTATGCGACCCTACCCCCTATTTTACTATTTTTGGGTCAGTTTAATACCTGGTCTTGCTATTTCCTTCACGTACTTGGTCCACTTGGCTCTATTGGTAGACCTGGTACAAGGTGGTAAGACCGGTTAGTTCGATACGGGTCTTACAACTCCCCCCTGCTTATAAAAATTTCATCCTCGAAATTTATACATACCTTCTGAGTCGAATAGATGAGGGTATTGCTTTCGCATAGCATTCTCTTCTTCCCATGTGATTTCTTCTATATCTCTGCTTCTCCAGATGACCTTAACATAATATATGTCACGGTTGCATAGTCGTTGCACCTTTCGGCTGGTGATTTCAGTTGGTGCTACTTCAAACGTCAAATCATCAGTCAAATCAGGTAGATCCACTGTCAAAACGTGCGTTGGATCTCTGACATACTTCTTCAATAAGGAGATATGAAATACATCATGCACACTTGACATAGATGGTGGTAGTGCTAACTGGTAAGTCATTTTTCCACGTTTAGCTAGAATCTCATATGGTCCGACATATCTCGGACTTAGTTTTCCTTTCTGTCCGAACCGTTTCAAACCTCGCATAGGTGACACTTTGAGGAATACCTTATCATCTACGGCGAATTCAAGGTCTCGGCGTCTAGTATCTGCATATTGCTTCTGATGATTCTGAGCCGTTCTTACTCTTTCCTTGATAATGTCGACTACTCGACATGTCTCTTCAATAAATTCTGGTCCAACAATACTACGTTCTCCAACTTCATTCCAAAACAAAGGAGTTCGACACTTCCTACCATATAGTGCTTCATAGGGTGACATCTGTATAGTAGCCTGATAGCTATTGTTATAAGCGAACCCAATCAGTGGTAACTTTTCATCCCATGATCCTTTAAAATCAATTACACAGGCTCGGAGCATGTCTTCTAGAATCTGAATGGTGCGCTCCGATTGTCCGTCTGTCTAAGGATGGAATGCAGTATTGAACTTCAATGTTGTACCCATAGCCATCTGCAATCCTTCCCAAATCTTTGAAGTAAATCATGGATCTCTATCGGACACAATGCTTTTAGGTACACCGTATAATCTGACAATATTATCCACATACAACTTAGCTAACCTCTCCAGTGTATACTGAGGTCGTATAGCTATAAATCGAGCCGTTTTAGTCAGTCGGTCTACAATCACCCAAACTGCGTCAACTACTCGAGAAGTTAATGGTAACCCTGTGACGAAGTCCATAGTGATGCAGTCCCATTTCCATGCTGGTTTCGGTAACGGCTGTAACAATCCTGCAGGTCTTTGTCATTCAGCCTTCACTCTCTGACAATTTAGGCATTGAGACACGAACTTAGCTACATCTGCTTTCATTCCTCTCCACCAATATAATTTCTTTAGATCATGATACATTTTTGTACTTCCAGGATGTATCGAATAGGCGATGGTATGGGCTTCCTTCATTAGTCAGTGTCTAATGTCCAAACTTTCTGTTTTAGGTACACTTATTCTTCTTTTGTACTTCAGTACCTTTTCATCAACTAAGGTGAACTCAGGAATAGTCCTACCTTTTTCAATGTCCTCTTGTACCGTTCTTAGATAAGGGTCTGATTTAATCATTGTTTTCACTTCATCAAGTATATCGGGTACAATCTTCAATGTGGCGAACATATTTGAAAACCGATGGATAAACCCTTGGTTAATTGATTCACCCGGTGCATCTATCACAAACTGCTCATTACCGTAATTGAATACTTTTCAGGTAGTATACAGTGCAGCAGTGGTGCTAACCTCCCCTTAAGATTTTATCATTGCCTTTCTACTCAGCGCGTCAGCAACCACATTAGCTTTTCCCAGATAATACTGGATATCACAATCATAGTCTTTCAATAGTTCCAGCCATCTTCTTTGTCTCATATTCAACTCCTTCTGATTAAATAGATAAGTAAGACTCTTATGATCTGATTAATCTGGAATTTCTCTCTGTACAAGTAATGTCTCCATATCTTGACAGCATGTACTACTGTCGTTAATTCAAAATCATGAGTGGGATAGTTCTTCTCATGTGTCTTCAATTATCTTGAGGCATAAGCAATTACTTGTTCTCCTTGCATAAGAACACATCCTAATCCCAATCCTGATGCATCAGTGTACAAAATAAATGGCTGTCTTGGAATCGGAATGGTCAAGATTAGAGCAGATATCAATCTAGCCTTCAATGTTTGGAAACTCTTCTGGCATTTCTCAGTCCAATCAAACTTTTTGCCCTTCTTAGTCAAACTAGTGAGAGGTACGACAATTCGGGAATAGTTTTCCACAAATCGTCGATAATATGCAGCTAGACCTAAGAAACTTCTAATTTTTGCAACGCTCTTTGGTGCTTCCCACTTCACAATAGCTTCGATCTTGCTAGGATCCACTTTAATTCCTTCAGCGGATACGACATGGCCTAGAAAAGCGACTTTCTTTAGCCAAAACTCACACTTTGTAAATTTGGCGTAGAGCTTCTCCTTCCGTAATCGCTGCAAAACAGCGTTTAGATTCTTAATATGAGTTTCCTTGTCCTTGGAGTAGACCAATATATCATCGATGAATGCAATAACCGACGTATCCAACATATCGTGGAATACCCGATTCATAAGTTCCATAAAGGTTGCTGGTGCGTTCGTCAATCTAAAAGACATGACCAAAAATTCATAATGTCCATATTTGGTCCTGAATGCTATCTTGGGAATACCACCGTCCTTAATCTTCAACTGATGGTAGCCTGACCAAAGATCGATCTTGGAGAACACTTTGGCACCTTGCAACTGATCGAACAAGTCATCGATCCGAGGCAATGGGTATCGATTCTTGATTGTCAGTTTATTCAGTTCCCGATAGTCTATACATAATCGAACACTACCATCCTTCTTCTTTACGAATAATACTGGCGCTCCCCATGGTGATATGCTAGGTCGGATGTAACCCTTGTCCAGAAGTTCTTGTAGTTGTACTGTTAATTCCTTCAGTTCAGTAGGAGCCATTCGATAAGGTGCTTTAGATACTGGTGCGGCTCTGAGTATCAGATCTATAACAAACTCTGTAGCTCGATCGGATGGTAGTCCTGGTAGTTCTTCAGGAAATACATCTGGAAAGTCACGTACGACATCAATTTCCTCCATTCGTGGTGCTTCTTTGGTAAGATCGACCACATATACTAGATACCCAACTGCTCCTTTCTCAAGGCACTTCCTAGCCTTTAATACAGAGAGTATGAGCTTTCGTTTACGGGGAAGTTTGGTTCCCCCAAAACTGAATTCTGCTCATTCCTTGTCTTTAAATGTCAGCTTCTTTTCGGCACATAATAGGTTTGCAGAATGCCAAGCTAACCAGTCCATTCCCAAGATGACGTCAAAGTTTGCCATCTCAAGTTGAATCAAGGTTGCATCCAAAGTCTTTTCGTCAATAAGAACTGGACATGGTCCATAACCTTTTTCTAATTCCACTTCCAATCCCACCGGCGATCGTACAAGCAGTTTGTAGTCTAAGGATTTGAGGGATAGATTTAGCTTCTTTCCAAATGACACAGATATAAAAGAATGAGTAGCTCCTGAATCAAAGAGTACTCTGGCGGGAATGCCATTAATAGGTACGATACCTGTGACCATATCAGGCGATGCGGAGGCATCCACAGATGTAACCGTGTAAACTCTGCCTTGTTGTAGTTGCTTCTTGGGCTTAGGACACTCCCTTGCCATATGTCCCAATTGATTGCAGTTATAGCATTTTAACCCTTCATTATTTGGCTTTTGTTGCTGTTGAGCTGCTGAAGTAGTCTTGGCTGCAGCATTGAAGCCTTGAGTATGGAAGGGTTTGAATGTCTTGGTGTTCCCTCCGTTATAAGAATTCCCATTAGGTCTTTTGATTCCTTGAGCAAAGTAGCTCTCTTTCTGGCTGGACTCTATCACTCGAGCAATTTGTACAACTTTATTGTAGATTTTCTTCTCAAGTCCCAGAACATGTTCATGTATGCTTCCCCTAAGTCCCATGACGAACCTTCGGGTCTTTGTATCTTCCGCTTGCATACTGACTGGTGCAAAGAAGAACAGCTCCTCATAACGCTGTTGATATGCATCGACAGTCATCTATCACTGATATAAACTCAGGAACTCCTTCTCCATAGAATCTCTGAAACTCCTAGGAAAATACTTCTCAAAGAATGCCTCCTTATATATATCCCAAGTCAATTGGGTGTGCTTTGTTAACAGACACGTCCGTGTGGACTTCCACCAGTGGTGTGCATCACCTTTCAGCATGAACATTGCACACAATACTTTCTCTTCTTTATTCACTGTCATCATCGTGAAGTTTCTCTCCATCTCATCGATCCAGTGTGCTGGCCACAACGGATCAGTTGGCTTACCACTATACTCCTTGGGCTTCATCTTTAGAAAACGCTCAACTAGTCTGGAGTGGTCTAGTTGATGAGGAACATAAGCCCCATACATAGGTGGCTGGTATTGATATCCACTTGGAGCTACTTCAGGGTTTTGTACTTGAGCCTGCATGATGGGAGTCTAAGGTGCGTGGGGTACTGTGTTACTCCCCCTTGGTACTGTGCTTGCCTGTCCTGCTGGCATCGATGTCGTCTGTGCAGCTGGAAAATCCATGCCTATGGCAGCTTGCATAGTAGCTTGTACGTGTTGTATTTGCTGCAACGGTTGTGCCAAATTCATTACGGCTGTAGCCAGGTCTATAGGTGGAGTTGGTAGATTTGTAGGATTTGTCTGCCCATTAATTACAGACGGTGTCGTGTTTGGATTCTCCTGTGTTTCAGGATGTATATGGCTGTCTTCCTCCACAGGTGGTAGTGGTGGAATAGAGTTACGGCTTTATCTGGTCACTCTGCGTTCAGCCATTATCTGTTCTGGTAGTGGTACTATCAATGAGGGGTCGGAGGTAGGGTCGGATGTTTTGGTTGAATTATCCGACCCTAGGACTGAAAACCAGGTTTTTAATCCCGATTTTGAATCCATTTCTCATTTTTTCTCCTCCTTTCTGACTCGACTCATTCCTCTGAGTTTCTACAGTAACAACTTCGACCCATTGGTGATTTTTGCTTCTCTTTTCGACATCTACTCCTCTTCTACAGGTATGTTCTCTACGGTTTCATGTTTTTAGGGTTTCTTAACTATGTTTTTTTTGCTCGTTTATATCGTTTTCTTCAAATTAAACTTTTTCCAATCGTAAAAATTCGATTTTTATTAGGGGATTTTGTTGTTGGTGACTCAATGGATGAAAGCCCACAAAAATATTCGAGTTTCATCGGTTGGTTATTGAGAAACTTGAAATTTCCCATTTTTGCCCTAATTAGTCGAGATTTTAGAATTTCTTGAAATTTCTTCCAATTCAATCTTCTTAGATAAAATTTCCAGCTGTATGAGTCTTACATGATCATTTAAAATCTATATAAGTCCTCCTGCCCACGTGTATGGGTGAAAAGTGAGGCTTTTGACCAATTTATGTTGTTATATTGTCGAAATTTTAGGTTTTTCATCTTTACTAAGCCAATATCTGTTTTTCTTTGTTTTTGTAGATAGTATGGCTCGTACCAAAGTACCCAGGGTTCATGGCCCAGTCCGCTTCCGTTCTAACGAGGCTGAGGCACAGTATGCCTGCTACGCTTGTAAGAAGGTAGAGGGAGGTCGTCGGGTGGACTTGGCTAGCCTGGCCTTGTTTGATGTAGAGAGAGCTTTTGGTGACATGGGCTGGCTTCCCGTGATCACCTACGATGCCTGTACCCATCCAGACTTAGTGAGACAGTTTTATTGTAATCTTCAGGTGGTGGGAGATTACAATGATACTGAGAGGGGTAGAGAGCTCAGGATCACTAGCTACGTCAAGGGAGTAGAGGTTTCCTTTGACTATCGGTAGCTAGCGGACCTTTTGGGCATTTCATACAATGGCCCTTGGTGTACTGTGCTCCTGGAGAGCCCCAGTTCTTTTCCTTGGCGATGAGGGCTAAGATAGACTGTCACCTTATTAGAGAGGTTCGCTGGGAGATGAAAGCGATCTACCTACGTCCAGAGCCTCGGGTGTACTGTAAGATCATTCAGCACAACCTGATACCTCAGAGTGGGCACTACGAGAGGATCTCCCAGTTGACCCAGTATTTTCTTTACTATGTCTGCACTAGGCAGCCTGTCTGCCTCCCTTATATTATTATACGGACGATGATCAGTGTCACACTTCCTGATCATGTTGGCAACCTGCCTTATGGAGGCATGATCACTACACTGCTTACCCGCCTAGGTGTTGATTTGGTGGATGAGAGGATTCAGGAGAAATCTTTCTCATCACCTCTGGATTGGGAGGCCATCTATAAGATGGGCATGCAAGATGCTCAGGTCAGCGATGATGAGAGGAACGCTCTGGTGCATCCTCGTACTCGAGTGGAGATGGCTGACGCTGAGGCAACAACAACAGCCGCTGGAGTAGGGGTTCATGGGGGTAATGCTGGGGATGATGATCGTTTGTACATGGATGTGGACTCCATACCTCCTCCACCACCTATACATACTACAGGAGCTGGTCCTTCACATGCAGCTGGTCCTTCACACCCACCTTCTGATGACATGATGGGGATACTGTGTGAGATTAGAGAGGCTCAGCGCATGTCTGATATGAGGGTGGGAGAGCTTCTAGATGTTCAACGAGTGACTGATCAATGGGTGCCTGATTACACAGCTAGTCTTCAGACGACCCAGACTCAGATAGCCTGGTTGACTAGAGTCTATGCTGAGGATTATGACAAAGACCGCGAGGCACCGCCTCCCCCATCACCTCCAGCTTCCTGATGTATTTTCTTTTTATTTTTCTTTTTGTACTTCAGAGTAACTGTCGGGGTTGTGGACTGTACTCTGCTTTAGATGTGTGTATATTCGTTTGTTCTTCCTTCGAGTGTATATAAATTTGTTTTTTCATTTAATGATGCATTATTCTCTTTCAATTTTTGTCTCAAACAACACAAATTCTTATAATGTGTTATTATTACAGCTTTTAAATTTTTCCTATCTCAGTTTACAACTTTTGTGGTAGTATTCTGGTTTAACAGACAGGGCCTGAGAGCTCTGATACCAAGTTTTCACACCCCAATTCCATACCTTTCAGAATGGTGTGATGAACCGCTAATAAACCAACGGTTCAACCAGGATCTCTAATAGGTTGTGTCCTTTAATTTAAACCATACACATCCATAACCATAATCAGAATAAATACACAATAGTGGAAGTCTAAATATTATATGAACTGAGGATCTAACTGTGATAATCATAAATAAAATATCAAATTATGTTGTATCAACCGAGACACAAGTAAATAAAATATCAAATTACATTTCCATAATAATTCAAATAAAAATCTAATAAAAAACACATGAGTTGCACTCACATGAGGAGTCATGCATCTCCACCATATCTTCAACCTCTATTGTAGCCACGTGCCTGTACACAGAAGCATTCATATAATCTTCCATAGTGGTACCTGCAACATCAACTAAAAGTATTCGACATCGAAAGGGTGAGCACACATCACGGCTTAGTGAGCAAACAAAATAATACAATAAACATATGCATGCATTCAATTCATATCTATGGTCTGGTATATAAGTTTGCAATGTGCTATAGAAAGGTTCGGAGGCCGCCTCACCCCTATACACGAGTGTGTGAAGCCGCCCAAAGACTAACGTTTATTGTCGTCCCACATGCACCCACCATGGAATAGAGATAGAGCTAAAGTGCTTAGGACTACACCACATCACAATTCCCCTGATACTCTACCCATACCAACACGTAAGTCCCTGCTGGCGAGGGCTTGCAAACAAGACTCGCAACTAACTAATCCTAATGTCAAACAGTGTACCAAGGCCTCACCCCAGCATCCCTCAATACGTCCATAGAGACAGAGCTAAGGCCCCCCGACAGAGTCGAAGACTACACGGTCCGAGACCACCTCTCTTGATGCCCTACGACGTAATAGTTCTGCTAAGGTAATGGCAATATGACGATGCTAGTGGACAAGACTTGAGTAGAGATAGAGCTAGAGTCTGATGATCAGGATGAACCACAGTGTCACGTCCTCCCCCTGATGCTCCACTCGCATCAAGTACACTAACCACACACATACATTCACATGCCTATTCCTAGCATCATCATCATCATCATCATGTTATAATAAATGAAATTAAATATGCATGAACAGTAATAACAGGAATAGTGGATGACATGTGATATGCACATTACAATCATACAATCATAGAATCAGTCATGGCATTGGACTCAAGAAATAAAAATAGTTTATTATTAGCCAATTAGTTTAGGTATTGTTCTCTCACCTTTGCTTGAGTGTAAATCATCTTTCAAGCTCTAAGAATCACCTTTATATCAATAGGAAAACCTAACAAGTAGATAGATTTTAATTCGAATTCATTCTGACAATTTTAGGCTTGCTGTTAAGCTAGGGTCGTAGGATGGGTCGCAGGTAGGGTAGCAGCTTTCTGTGATCCCAGGGTGTAGGGTCGATGCTAGGGTCGGATGTTCCATCGACCCTAGGTCCGACCGCAGCCTCCCTGGACTTCTCGAAAGCTAGGGGTCGATTTGGTGGTCTAGTAGGATCGATTCCCAATCGACCCTAAGTGCAACCACACGTGGTTTGAGTCGAGCTTTTCATTCTACAGTCTAATCTTTCAAGTTTGGGTCCTATGGCTTACTTCCACAGTCCATTCTATGCTTGTTCTATGGCTTAAACTCCAGGTTACTTCCTTACTTTGTCTACCATGATTCCCTCCATGGATTTCATTGAAATCTTCCCATGGATGGATGATTTGGGTTTCTCCTAGATCATACCCTCTTTATAAACTATTCTAAGGTCTTACATAATTGATGGAGTATGTAATCATACCTTAAGCTTGCTGAGATTCAGAAATTTCTCTGAATTTCTTCTCCTTAGTCTTCTTCTCCAACTCTCCTTCTCTTCTACTTCTCTTCTCTTTCTCTAACTTTCAATTAGGGTTTCAAAAGGAGTGAAAGAGACTATGAAACGTCCTATTTATAGAGGAGAACCTCTCAAAATAAGTCCCATTGAGATTAGGAAAGAATCCCCTTGAAATTTGAAAAGTTTCCTATTTACGGTTTCTGTCGGTGATCCTGGGGTCGATGAGGGGGTCAGAGATCCCGTCCGACCCTAGGGTCTAAATTGTCCAACCCTAGGTCTAAAATTCAGGGGTGTGACTTCCTAATGAGGTGAGGTCGACCCTACCTGTTTGCGTATGTGACCCTACCCCCTATTTTACTGTTTTTGGGTCAGTTTAATACTTGGTCTTGCTATTTCCTTCACGCACTTGGTCCACTTGGCTCGACCATGATAGGTAGACCTGGTACAAGGTGGTAAGACTGGTTAGTTCGATACGGGTCTTACAACAATACAATCCTTATAAGAGAAGAACATTAAATAACATCACAAAGATTAGAAGAATATCAAAGGAAAATATACACACAATTAGAACTCCGTGGAAGTTAGCCTTTTCAAACTCTAGCAAAATTCTGAAATAAAACATCTGCATGTCAAAGCTTTTCTTCGATGTATGCCACCAGACATCAGCTTTACCAAGGAGAACATGGCTAGCACAAATTACTTTTTGAGCTTCCATACACTCCATAACTTCAAATATCCTTACCATGTTCTTGAGCCACTCTGCAGCTTGTAAAGGCTCATCTGTGGTACCTCAGAAAGTCTGAAGGTTTTGCTTGTGAAATCCTTTTAATACTTTCTCCATCGCTCCCATCTGGTCTTATTGAGCAGGTTGCCCCACAGATATCCCACCACCTACAGCTTGCTATTGCATGAATCTTATAAAATCTATAAATGCTCCCATTATATCTTGTGGGGTCCATGTCGAGGCAGGAGCAGGGGTAGGTGCTGGTGTAGGAGTAGATACAGAGGCAAGTGTAGACCCTCCTCCTATAGAAGGTGGAGGCGAGGGTGGAGGAGACTCCCATACCGAAGTATCATCCGTTGCTCTAGGTGATGATGGTTGAGTACGTCTTTGATATGCCATCTGAGACATAAAACAGAACACATAAGTTACAAACTAACCCAGTCTTACCACCTTGAATCATGTTTACCAATCATGGTCAAGCCAAATGGACCAAGGACGTGAAGGAGATCATGATCCCAGGTATCAAATCGACCCAAAAATACTTAAATTAATGGTAGGGTCGCATACCCAGCAAGGGAGGGTTGGACCCCCCAAGACAGAAAGTCAGACCCCCTGTTTTACAGAGGGGGTTGGACACTTTAGGATTTAGGGGTCGACGGGATCATCGACCCCCTCATCGACCCTCAGTTTTGCCGAAAACAGAATTAGGAAATTTCCATAATTTCGGTTGGGGCTCTTTCCTAATCTCAAAGGGACTTATTTTAGGATGTTTCTACTCTATTTTAAGGACGTCCCTAGGCCTCTTTCACTCCTTCTAAAACCCTAATTGAATTGAGAGAAAGAGAAGAGAAGGAAGAGAGGAAGAAGAGATGGAAAGGAGAGAAGAAGAAAAAGGAGAAGAGTTGCAGAGAAGGAGTGTTCTTTTCAGGTAAGAATACTAATCCTACGAATTTCGTGAGACTTAGAATAGTTGAAGGAAGATGTAGGAGAAACCCAATCCATCCATCCATGGTTAGGTTTTAATTGAAACCATGGAGGATATCAATTAGACTATATATTGGGTGAAGAGAAGTTCTAATCCATTGAAAGTATGTGGAATGGACTATGGAAGAAGCCATAGGAGTTAAACAAGGAAGAATGGATCAAAATATGATAATATTGACCAAAACCAGAGGTGGTCGCACATAAGTTCGATAGACCCATCGACCTTGATATCGACCCTATTACAGGGGGTCGCAGTATACTGCTACCCTACCTGCGACCCATCCTGCGACCCTACAGTTAACAACAAGCTGTAAAAATTAGAATAAATTTTAATTAAATTCTATCGACTTTGTTAGGTCTTCTAGCAGTAAAATATTGATATAAAAGTGATTCTTAAGGCTTGGAAAGAGGATCTACAAACAAGCAAAGGTGAGGGAACAAGACCTAAACTAATTGGTTAATAACAAACTATTTTTATTTCTTGAGTCCAATACCATGATTGTGATATGCGTGTGTGCTTGTAATGTGCATTCAACATGTCATCCAATATTTTTATTATTATTGTTCATGCATATTTAAATTTATTGATTATAACATGATGATGTTGATGATGGTAGGAATAGGCATGTGAATGTTTGTGTTTGGCTGGTGTACATGGTGCGGATAGGGATGGTATCAACCGGTACTTTGATGTCGTTCTCATCGGGGTATATTGTGCCATGGTCTATTCAAGTCATGTCCACTAAGCAAGTGTTAGTGTGCTTGATGCGAGTGGAGCATCAGGGGGAGGACGTGACATTGTGGTTCAGCCTGGTCACCAGACTCTAGCTCTATCTCTACTCAAGTCTTTCCACTAACATCATCGTATCTCCATTACCTTAGCGGAACTAATATGTCGTAGGGCATCAGGGGGGGACGTGGCATTGTAGTTCAGCCTGGTCACCAGACCCTAGCTCTATCTCTTTGGAAGTATTGAGGGATGCTGGGGTGAGGCCTTGGATACATTGTTTGACATTAGGGTTGGTTAGTTGCGAGCCCAGTTTGCAAGCCCTCGCCAACAGGGGCTTACGTGTTGGTATGGGCAACCGGTACAGCCATTCTGTTTTCATGGGGTGTATATTGTCCATGGTGGGTGCATGTGGGGCGATAGTGCCGTTTTCATTGGGCATTTCCACACACTCGTGTATAGAGGTGCGGCGGCCACCTATCCTTTCTATAGCACATTGCAAACTTTAAACCAGAACAAAGATATGAATTGATTGCATGCATATGTATTGTTGCATTGTTTTTTTTGCTCACTGAGCCGTGATGTGTGCTCACCCTTTCGAATTCGAATACTTTTAGTTGATGATGCAGGTACCACCGTTGAAGATTATATGAACGCTCCTGTGTACGGGCATGTGGCTTTAATGGAAGCTGAAGATTTAGTAGATATGCATGACTCCTCTTGCGACTGAAACTCATGCGTATTCGATTAGATTTTGTTTAGATTTTATTAAAGACATGTAATTGATATTTATTAATTATGTCTCAGTTGATTTAACAATAATTTGATATTTATTCATGGTTATCACAGTTAGATTCTCAGTTCATTATCTGTAAGACTTCCACTATTTATTTTATTACCTCTGATTAATGTGGAATGTGTTTTGGTTTATCATATGTGGGATAGCCTATTGTGAGATCCTGGTTGAACCGTTGGTTTGCTAGCTGTTCAACACACCATTCTGAATAGTGTGGAATTGGGGTGTGACAATCAATCCACGGTCTATGCTGTGAAGGTCCTCACGTAACAGTGACCACATCAAGAAAGATGTAAAAGGTCATGTGAGGACAAAGATGGAAATCTTTAGAAGTCGCCACCTAGATTTAGGTCTAGGACCTTAGAAATGTGAAATCTCACCCCAAGGTAAGACTTCGATTGACTCATGACCCTTAGATTGGAATTCTGGTCCATCAGAGATTGGGTAAGTGTCAGGTTACGGTTATGGGAAGGGGTTAGGCACCCAAACCGCCCGATCGAAATCGGTCTCCTATACCTTTCCTATGCTAGACTCTATTTGCTAAGCCAAACCAAACCAAGGAGTTTGATATCATTAAACCGAATATGTATCCATCAGATTGCCTACATATCACGGAATTATTCCGAAAATCAGGTTCACCATCGTAGTTCAGGTGTGATTAAAGTTTATGGCTGTGATTTATGCTTGTACATGATTAAGTTCATTGTTCAAGTTGAAATTTATGCTTGAAAGGTTGAGAAATCCTATGGGTTAGGATCTGGATAGTCCATGTGGACTGATAGATAGTCCTAATGGATCTAAGAATAACCCTATTTGGGTTGGAATGTGGATAATATCCTAGTGGATCTATGGATAGTCCAAGTGGACTAAGGTTTGGATAACCCTATTTGGGTTAAAATATGGGGGATATCCTAGTTGATCTATGGATAGTCCGAGTGGACTAAAGTATGGGTAAATATCCTAGTGGATCTATGGATAGTCCGAGTGGACTAAGCTGTGGATCCGAATTTGGGCTTCTCCCAAATGGCCTACGTATCCTAGGGTTTGACCTAGGAATCAGAATCCACGTAGTTCGGGCTGATGGGTAGATATCCTAGTGGATTTATGGATAGTCCATGTGGACTAAGATTTGGATAACCCCTTTTGGGTTGGAATATGGATAGATATCCTAGTGGATCTATGGATAGTCCGAGTGGACTAAGGTTTGGATAAATATCCTAGTGGATCTATGGATAGTCCGAGTGGACTAAAGTGTGAATAAATATATCCTAGTGGATCTATGGATAGTCCAAGTGGACTAAATTATGGATCCGAATTTGGGTTTCTCCCAAATGGCCTACGTATCCTAGGGTTTGCCCTAGGAATCAGAATCCGCGTAGTTCGAACTTAGGTGAATATCCTAGTGGATCTATGGATAGTCCGAGTGGACTAAGGTGTGGATCCGAATTTTGGTTTCTCCCAAATAGCCTACGTATCCTAGGGTTTGCCCTACGAATCAGAATCCGCGTAGTTCGGGACTCTGGGTTGAAATGGGAATGGATATCCTAGTGGATCTATGGATAGTCCGAGTGGACTAAGGTAAATATCCTAGTGGATCTATGGATAGTCCAAGTGGACTACGGTGTGGATAAATATCCTAGTAGATCTATGGATAGTCCAAGTGGACTAATGTGTGGATCCGAATTTGGGTTTCTCCCAAATGGCCTACGTATCCTAGGGTTTGACCTAGGAATCAGAATCCGCGTAGTTCGGGAATGGGTGAAATGGTTGGATATCCTAGTGGATCTATGGGTAGTCCAAGTGGACTAAGGTGTGGATCCGAATTTGGGTTTCTCCCAAATAGCCTACGTATCCTAGGATTTGCCCTAGGAATCAGAATCTCCGTAGTTCGGGATGGATAACCTGTTTCTAGGTTAAAGATTGAGAACCTATTCTAGGTTTAGGGTTTAGAACCTATTCTAGGTTTAGGGTTTGCCGAGGGGAAAATCGTCCTAAATTACCCTTTTCATTCTGAATTCTAATTTTGGAAGGTTTGGCAAAGAATTCTCTTTCTTTATTAAAGTTTTATTATTCCCATTATGCCCTTCCCAAGAATGTGGGTGCCTAAATGCACGTCCCCACGCCTAGATTGTCTTCTAGAAGTGTGCAGATATGGCAGTTTGACTAGGGTGTTGCATAAAATAAGTTATTGCCAAAAAAGTAGAATATTCTATCTAAATATGGCACATAAAACATTTATGACAAGAAACTCACATACAGTAAGATTGTTTAAAAATCTTTCAAATATGGCATGTATTGTAAATAAGGCAAGAGCCTACATGGCATGATCTAGTATGCTATATTCTAAGCATGGCAAGATCCTAATTGCTATTTCTTTTCATATTTAGGGTTTTCTACCCTAATTATAATTTTATTTTCATTTTTTAGGGTTTTCTACACTAATTGCTACTTTCTTTCCATTTAGGGTTTTCTACCCTAATTGTAATTTTATTTTCATTTTTTAGGATTTTCTACCCTAATTTCTATTTTCTTTCCATTTTTTAGGGTTTTATACCCTAATTGTTATTTTCTTTCCATTTTAGGATTTTATACCCTAATTATTTTCTTTCGATTTTTAGGGTTTTCTACCCTAATTGTTATTTTCTTTCCATTTTTTAGGATTTTCTACCCTAATTGTTATTTTCTTTCCATTTTAGGGTTTTCTACCCTAATTATTATTTTCTTTCCATCTTAGGATTTTCTACCCTAAATGTTACTTTCTTTCCATTTTAGGGTTTTCTACCCTAATTATTATTTTATTTCCATCTTAGGGTTTTCTACCCTAAATGTTACTTTCTTTCCATTTTAGGGTTTTCTACCCTAATTATTATTTTACTTCCATCTTAGAGTTTTCTACCCTAAATGTTATTTTCTTTCGATTTTTTAGGGTTTCCTACCCTAATTGTGACAATAAGCATTTAATATAGCATGTGAGCAAGTGTAGCAGACAAATATGGCAATAAACATGTGTATCATTCCAATCATGGCAATGTGATTATTTCAATTATGGCAGTGTGATCATTCCATTTATGGCAGTGTGACCATTCCAATTATGGCAGTGTGACCATTCCAATTATAGTAGTGTATGCATACGAGCATCCGAACATAGCATGTGAATAAATATAGCATCAAATATGGCATGTGAGAATCAACCAAAGCATATGAGAATCAATCAAAACATGATGGAACACGCAGCAAGATGACAGCTTTGTTAGGCTGGACCAAAATGGGCACATAGGGCACTTTACTTACTCAAAAAATTCTTAAAAGATATCCTCGGAAGGAGGACTCAGAGGCCAACATTTTGTCTGAAGGAAGATAATCCTGGAAAAGACCCTAGGCAGGTCGAAAACATTCCCCAAGTACAGGAAAATACACTGGTCAGATCTGTTCCAGATTCTGGCCAGTGGTACTATAAAATCAATATAAAATTATATATCTCATGAAAATAAAATCCAAATACATGGTCAGAAAGAGGACTCAGAGGCAAACATTTTGTCTCAAGGAAGCTAATCCTGAAAGAGACCATAGGCTGGTCGAAAACATTCCCCAAGTACAGGCAAATACACTGGTCAGGTCTGTTCCAGATTCTGGCCAGTGGTACTATAAAATCAATATAAAATCATATAGCTCATGAAAATAAAATCCAAATACATGGTCAGAAAGAAGACTCAGAGGCCAACATTTTGTCTCAAGGAACCTAATGCAAACAGAGGCATCTTCCTAATGCTAGACACCAATCTCAGACATACATTTGCAGTATGCTTTGACTTTGAAAAAATAAACTGACAAAAGCGATGGGTGATTCTTACCTCAGGCTTCTTCTCTCTCCTTCTCTCCTTTGCATCTTCTCATCATCCTCTTTTCTGCCTCTCTGATCCTTCCCTCTTTTTCCTCTAGATCTTCTCTTCTTAACACCTCTCTCTCTCTCTCACTCCCTCTCTCTCTCTCTCTCCTTCTCTCTTTCTCTATTTTCTTCTTCTTCTCTTTTTTTCCAATTTTTTTCTTTTCTCTCTCTCTCACGTTTTTCTCTCCCTCACCCACGTTCTCCTCTCTCTATCGTCTGGAAAAAAGGATCCTCCTCTTGCCTATTTATAATTTTTCACTCATTTTCTAGAAGATCCTTTTTTCTAAAAAATAAATTTTTTTTTCCTTTTTCTTTCCTTCCTTTTTTCTTTCTTTCTTTCTCCTCTCTCTTTTTCACGTTTTCTTTTCTTTTTTTTCTTTTATTCCTCTCTCTTTCCTTTTTTTTCTCAAAAATCTTTTGGATTATCTCAAAACCCTAAATCCCCTTCTCTTTCACGTTTTCTCTCTCCCCTCTTTCTTTTTTTTCTCAAAAATCTTTTGGATTATCTCAAAACCCTAAATCCCCTTCTCTTTCACGTTTTCTCTCTCCCCTCTTTCCTTTTTCTTCTCAAAATCTTTTTGGATTATCTCAAAACCCTAAATCCCCTTCTCTTCCATGTTTTTTCTCTCCCCTCTTTTTTCCTTTTTTTCTCAAAAATCTTTTGGATTATCTCCAAAACCAAAATCCCCCTTCACTTTCACGTTTTTCTCTCTCCCCTCTTTCCTTTTTTTTCTCAAAAATCTTTTGGATTATCTCAAAACCCTAAATCCCCTTATCTTTCACGTTTTCTCTCTCCCCTCTTTCCTTTTTCTTCTCAAAATCTTTTGGATTATCTCAAAACCCTAAATCCCCTTCTCTTCCACGTTTTTTCTCTCCCCTCTTTCCTTTTTTTCTCAAAAATCTTTTGGATTATCTCCAAAACCAAAATCCCCCTTCACTTTCACGTTTCTCTCTCCCCTCTTTCCTTTTTCTTCTCAAAATCTTTTGGATTATCATTTACATATAATAATATATATTATATACATATATACACATATATTTAATAACATACATACATATACATACTATATATATATATATATATATATATATATATATATATATATATATAATATATAATATAAATATTGTGTACATAGATGAACTGATTCGAAATGGGTTGAGACTGACTTAGGTTGACAACTGATATGGGTTGAGCTAGGTTGGACCAAAATTGGTTTGAACTGAGTTGACTGGACTGATTGGAATTAACTGGGTTTTTTCTCCTTTTCATTTCACGGGTCATTCCCGCTGTTATCCCGCATGGAATTTTTCGATGGCCTCTATTCCAAATTTTTTGCGTTCATTTTGTAGAACATTAAAAATGAGGAATATAGGAACTTGAATCACCTCATTTGGAAGTAAAATGGTCAACTTATGAATTTTTGAAGTTTAAGCGGACCAATTATCGATAATTTGGCTGACCATTCTGCATGAGATCCTTCAGAGGCTTCTACCGAAATATTTTACGTCCACTTTGTAGAGCACTAAAAATGGAACATAATGAGACTGGAATTATCTGAATCCGATGTAGAACGGGAAAGATATGAAGCTTTGAAGTTCTGACGATCATTTTGCATGCAAGTTTGCATGGGACCCACTGGTGACTTCTACCCGGGATTTTTACGTCCACTTTGTAGAACATCATGAATGAAGAATAATGGTCTTGGAATCATCTGAATCCGATATAGAACGGGAAAGATATGAAGCTTTGAAGTTCTAACGATCATTTTGCATGCAAGTTTGCATGGACCCACTGGTGACTTCTACCCGAGATTTTTTACGTCCACTTTGTAGAACATCATGAATGAAGAATAATGGTCTTGGAATCATCTGAATCCGATGTCGGATGATCAAGATATGATGATTTGAAATTCAAACGATCCGACTTAGGATAATTTGCATGGAGGCCCCTAGGATTATTTATAATAATTTCAGAAACCTCCCTTATATGTATCATCCGACTAAAATGGTCATATCTTCCTCATTTGATTTCGAAATTGAGCAATTCTGGTCTCGTTTCGAAGATAATTCCATGACCTATGCATCTATGCAGATTATAGCCCATGACCCTGCTGTGGGGATCAGTGGAGAATTACAAATCTTTGGGTTAAAGGTCAGAAACCTGCCATATTGGTTCACTTATGCCGAGGGTGGCAAAAATGGGGTGCTTACAGATGCCCCTCTTTAGCCGAGATTGTTATCAGTTGAAGGCTAAAGATAAAAGAACCACATTTTTGGGGTATGAGTGATATTGTTTATTGGGCTGCACTTAGGGTAATTCTTCCTAAACTGCCTACGTATTCTAAGGGTGTCCTAGAAATCAAGCCCAGAACGTAGTTCGACTGGCAAGAAGGTTTGCTCTTCTTGGAGAATTGATGAATGCTCTTCTTGTATGAAGCTAGGCTGTGAATACAAGGCTCATTTGTAGGCTGGGAACCTCTTGTTGCTGAGGTGACTCATGATGCAAGGTACTTGCGGGCTTGAACCCGGCTTGATCCATTTATAGGCTGATAAACCTCTTCTTGTACGATGCTAGGCTGTGAATACAAGGCTCATTTGTAGGCTGGGAACCTCTTCTTGCTGAGGTGACTCATGATGCAAGGTATGTGCGGGCTTGACCCGGCTTGATCCATTTGTAGGCTGATAAACCTCTTCTTGTATGGAGCTAGGATGTGAATACAAGGTTCATTTGTAGGCTGGGAACCTCTTCTTGCTGAGGTGGAACTCAATGCAAGGTATGTGCGGGCTTGGACCCACCTTGATCCCTTTGTAGGCTGATAAACCTCTTCTTGTATGAAGCTAGGCTGTGAATACAAGGCTGATTGCATGAGCTTGGGCTCGGATTTGATTTGTTTGGATGGAAGACTTGATGTCTTCTCTTTGATTGAACTGAGGCTCTTTTGATTGAGGTTTTGAGATTGATTTTCTGAATAAGATAGGGCTCTTATAGGCTGAGATTGAATTGATCTTTGAATGAGCTAGGGCTCTGCATTCACTTATAGGCTGAGATTGACTTGATCTTTGAATAAGCTAGGGCTCTGCATTCACTTATAGGCTGAGATTGACTTGATCTTTGAATGAGCTAGGGCTCTACATTTGATTTACTTATAGACTGAGATTGATTTGAAATTTGGATGAGCTAGGGCTCTGCATTTGATTCACCAATAATCTGAGATTGATTTGATCTTTGGATGAGCTAGGGCTCCACATTTGATACACTAATAATCTAAGATTGATTTGATCATTGGATGAGCTAGGGCTCCACATTTGATTATGAAATGAGTAAGAACTCAGAAGGTCACTTATAGGGTGATACTGAATGACTCATCTTGGCAGTTCCTACCAGCTTTGGACCTTTGGGATTGAAAATAGGAATATCCTTTTGGAAGCTCTATGGCTATGAACCTTTAGGATGCTTGAAAGTGACCCATACAGGAAGGCTTTGTTGACTTTGAACCTTTAGGGTTGAAATCTGCCCCATCTTGGAAGTCTCTTGACTTTGAACCTATAGAGTGCTGGACATATTTGAAATGATGGTGAACTCCTTGGCGGTTTTCCAAGTTTTTTTTTTTGCTCCGCTTTATTGGTGAAGGCACAAAACATGACATCAATGGAAATGGTGTCATGGACTTCGTTGGCATGATACCTAGATTTGAACATTTTCATTTTATGATCTGGTACTGAAAGTTTGACTCAATTTCAGCATGGTAGGGATGACTTGGTTACTCCCTTTGAAGGGTTCCATGTAATTTAAAGGTGATGATTTTCTTCAGCCAACATTGGTGTTGTTGGATTTTGGATTGCAAGAAACTCTAGCGAGGATTTTGGACAAGAATGAGGGGACCTTGACAGTCTTTAACCAAAGTGACTTTATTGGTTGACCATGGTGTTAAACTGTCGAGGGGCATCTGATCAACTAAGTTCTTTGACTGTGCATTATGGTAGAACAAATTGGTAGAATAGCCAAGCGGCGATGAAATATGACATGGTTTTGGCCCTCAATCTAGGCTCATGAAAAGCTCAGGGCATTGCAACATTGTTGTGCCAATTTTGAAAGATTAATGAATCATGGCCCCAAAGTAGGCATGAGGAGCAAAGGATTTGAAGTGTTCCTTCAGAGAATTTGGTGACCAAATCCTAACAGGTGAGTGACCACATTGGATTTTCTTCATCAACATGATTGGGAGAACTGAGAAATTGGCAAAAACCAACTTGGATGGACCTACTTCTGTTGACTATGAAAGTAGTGACTTTAAACTAGACAATGGATCCATGATGTAATGCTCATGATCAAGTTCGATTCCTCTACATAGGGTATATCTATGCCCCAATGTCTGCATGTTGTGACAGACCGCTACTATAGAAGGAAATGGAAAATCTAACACAGTTAGAACAAGGTTGAATCTGGATTGCATTTAGAATTTGACCATGCTTCTGAGGTCAAGGGAAAATTGACAGATTGATTACAGAAAATGATTTATTAGATAAACCCTTGTTGAATCTTGAAAAATGAGGGAGCTGATGATGAATTTGGCTACATCCGTAACCAGACCATGAGAATTTGCTCTCTCCCTAACATGACCAAAGGATTTGAAGATAGAATTCTGTTGAAAGAAAATGTTACGGAGCCCAACAAATGATGGTTTGTTCAACTCCTCCGAGTATGATTCACTAGAGAGCAAGAGGGGTTCCTTTCCTTATGGAGGGTCGACTGGTATGACACTTGTCTACATGAACCACTGAATTTTTTCTATGAAGGCCCAATGAGGGCAATGCTTTAGGGTTGCATCAGGTCGCCTATCCCCACTGAGGTATTATGGGTTGCCCATTGAGGTTTCTCGGGTTGCCTTTCCCTGCTGAGGTTTCTTTTCTTCCCATTATTATTTTTTTTCATTTTCTTCTTTTTGCAAATCCCATCTTGGGTTGAATAAATAGTCCTGATATGGTGAGGATATTGTCAAAATTATGGTCCTATCCAATGGTCTGAAACCCTTAGGGGAAATCTGAATGGCATGACTTTCATGGCAAATGGGTAGCCTTGCCCCACTGTTTAAGTTGACACCTACACGTATTGATAGGCGGGCAGCTATTTGAATCATCACTAAAAGTGATCTTAGGGAAATGCAGTCCCACACCAAAATTAAAAATGGTGCCAAATTATGTTTTCCTTTCTTGGAGATGTTCAGATGGAACCCGTGTCCCAACAAGCTATATCGAGATTCCGAATCAGTCACGATCATATCTGGGCTTGAAACCTTTAGGTTTGTTGACAAGTATTTATGTTGAAGGTCCAAGAGGACTGATGTGAAACTGTCCACATGGGTCTACCATTGGGAGAGTATTTGGTTATTTATGTAGAATGGGTTTATCTTACCGAGAAGATCCCATTTTATTGGCTTGAGAAATGGAGGGCTTATGGGAACCTTTGGGAAGCCGTTGGATGTAATGAACGACAGATGAGAGTTCCAGCCAGATTCATGAATTTGTACATATAATGATGACATGACCACGAGATACAATGCCATAAAAAATGATAATCAAAAGAAGGGCTTGTG
>JAMYWD010001970.1:0-18648 GCA_028583415.1 Protea cynaroides
TTTCTCTCCCCTCTCTCAATTTCCTCTCCCCCTCTCTCTCTCTGTCTTTCTACTCTCCCTTTCAACTCTTTTTCTAATTTTCTCTTTCTAATTCTCTCTCAACTTCTCACTCTCGTTTTATCTCTCTCTCCATTTCCCTCTCTCTCTCATCTCTCTCTCTTTTTACTACTCTATCTCACTCTTTCACTCTATATCCCTCCCTCTTTCTACTTCCCTCTCTCTCCCACTCTTTTTTTCTACATCCCCTCTCTTTCTATTTCTCTCTCTCTCTCTCATTCTCTCTCTCTCTCCCTCTCTCTCTCTCTCTCTCTTTCTCTCTCTCTCTCTCTCTCCCTCTCTCTCTCTCTTTCTACTTCTTTCTCTCTCACTTTCAACTTCTCTCTCTGTTTTTCCCTCTCTCTCTCTCTTTCTACTTCTCTTTCTTTCTCTTCTCTCTCTTCTTTCTCTCTCTACTTCTCTTTCTCTCTTCAACTCTATCTACTTTTTTCTCTCCCTCTCCTTGCTCTTCTTCTACCTCTCTCTCTATCACTCTCCCTCTCTCTATCACTCTTTTTCCCTCTCTCCTTTGTTTTATTTCTCTCACTCTTTCTCTCTCTACTTCTCTTTTAACTCTCCCCCATTTCCCTCTCTCCCGCTCTCGCTTTCAACTTCTCTCTATCTCTCTTCCTTTCTCTTTCTACTTCTCTCTCTCGTTCATTCCCTCTCTCCCTCTCTCCTCTCTCTCTTTCACATTCTACTTCTCTCTTTCTGACTCTTTTCACTTCTCTCTCCCTTCTTTTCTTTCTCTCTCTCTCCCTCTCTCAACTTCTCTCTCTCTCTCCTCTCTCTATTTTTACTTCTCTCTCTTTCTCTCCTTTCCCTCTCCCTTTTTACTTCTCTCTCTCTCTCTTTCTGTACCTCTTTCTGTTTCTCTTTCCTCTTCTCACCTTCTACTTCTTTCTCTCTTTTCTCTCTCTCTTCCTACTTCTCGCATTCTATCTCTCTACATCTCTATCTTTCCACTTATCCCTCACTCTCTCTCTCTCTCTCCCTTTCTACTTATCTCTCCCCTCTTTCTACTCTCTCTCAATCTCTACTTCTCTCTTTCTCTCTCTCTTTCTTTCTCTCTCTCTCTCCCTCTCTCTCTTTCTTTTTTTTTCTCTCTCTCTCTCTCTCACTCTCTACTTTTCCCTTTTTCTTTCTACTTTTATCTCTCTTTTTCTATCTTTCTACTTTTTTCTCTCTTTACTTATCTCTCTATCTTCCTCTCTCTCTCTCTCTTTCTCTCTCTTTCTTCCAACTTCTCCCTTTCTTTTTCTACTTTTATCTATCTTTTTTTCTCTTTCTACTTTATTTTCTCTCTCTACTTATCTCTCTATCTTCCTCTCTCTCTCTCTCTCTCTCTCTTTCAGCTTTTCTCTTTTTCTCTCTTTCTACTTTCCCTCTCTCTATCTCTATCTCTCTCTTTCTCTTGCACACTCTCTCAGTCTCTTTCTTTTTACCTCTCTCTTTCCCTCTCTCTCTCTCTCTCTTTCTACTCTCTCCATCTCTCCCTTCCTACTTCTCTCTCCATCTCTCTCTCTTTCTCTCCTTTCCCTCTCTCTTTTTACTTCTCTCTCTCTCTATCTCTATACCTCTCTCTCTTTCTCTTTCCTCTTTCTCACCTTCTACTTCTCTCTCTCTTTTCTCTCTCTCTTTCTACTTCCCACATTTTGTCTCACAACATCTCTATCTTTCCACTTATCCCTAGCTCTATCTCTCTTCCTTTCTACATATCTCTCCCTCTCTCTCTCTCCCTCTTTCTACTCTCTCTCAATCTCTACTTCTCTCTCTCTCTCTCTCTCTCTCTCTCTTTCTACTTGTCTCTCTTTCTCTCTCTCTTTTAACTTTCTCTCTCTATCTCTCTTTCCTTCTCTCTCCCTCTTCCTCTCTCTCTTTTTATTGCTTTCTCTCTCTTTTCTACTTCTCGCTCTCACTCTTTCAACTTTCTCAATCTCCCTCTCCCTCCTCTATCTCTCTATCTCTCTCTCCCTCTCTATATCTCTTTCCACTTTCTTTTTCTCTCTCTCTCTTTCTACTTCTCTCTCTCCCTCTTTCTACTTCTCTCTCTTTTTTTTCTCTCTCTCTCTCTCCCATTTTCTACTTTTCTCTCTCTTTCTCTCCTTCTACTTCTCTCTCTATCTCTCCCTTTCTTTTCTTTTTTTTCTCTATCACTCTTTCTCTTTCTACTTCTCTCTCCCTTTTACTACTCCCTCTCTCATTCTTTCTCCCTCTCTCTCTCTCTCTACTTCTCTCTCTTTCTCTCCTCTACTTCTCTCTCTCTCTCTTTCTTTCTACTTTTCTATCTCTTTCTCTCTTTCTCTCTCTTTCTCTCTACATGGTCTTTCTCCCCTCACTCTCTCTCCCTCTCTCTTACTCTCTCTCTCTCCTACTTTTCTCTCTCTCCTATTAGTTCTATGTCTCTGTTTGTTTCTACTTTACTCTCTCTCTCTCACTCTTTCTTTCTCCCTCTCCTCTCTCTCTACTACTCTCTTCTCTACTTCTCTTTCTCTCTTCTCTCTCTACTTCTCTCTCTCTTTCTACTTCACTCTCTCTACTACTCTCACTCTCTCTTTTAATTCTCTCTCTATCTCTCTCTTTCTCTCTCTACTTCCCCTTTACTCTTTCTCTCTCTACTTTACTCCACTTCTCTCTCACCTCTCCCTCTCATTCTTTCTCTACTCTCTCTCTCTCTCTTTCTACTTCTCTGTCTCTCTTTCCACATCTCTCTCGCTCTCTCTCTCTCTGTCCCACTCTCTCTACCCTCTCTCATCCTTTCTACTTCTCCCCCTCTCTACTTCTCTCTTCTCTCTCTCTCTCTTTTTCTCTCCCTTTTTTTCTCTCTCTTTTTCTCTCCCTCTCTCTCTTTCTACTACTCTATCTCGCCCTTCTCTCTCTCTCTCTCTGTCTCTCTCAACTTCTCTCTCTCTCTCTCCCTCTTTCCACTTCCCTCTCTTTCCCACTCTTTCTTTCTACTTCCCTTTCTCTTTCTACTTCTCTATCTCTCTCTATCTCTTTCTTTCTCTCTCTCTTTCTCCCTCTCTCTCTTTCTAATTCTCTCTCTCTATCTCACTTACCACTTCTCTCCCTCTTTCTACCTCACTCCCTCTCTCTCTCTCTCCCTCTCTCTCCCTCTCTCTCTCTCTCTCTCTCTCTCTCTCTCTCTCTCTTTCAACTTCTCTCTTTCGCTTTTCTCTCTTTACTTCTCTCTCTCCCTCTCCATCTACTTCATTCTCTCTCCCTCTCTCTCTTTCTACTTATCTCTTTCTCACTCTCTCTCTCTCTATATATCTCTTTCTCTCTCTCCCTCTTTCTACTTCTCTCTCTCCCTCTCTCTCTTTCTCATTCTCTCTCTACTTTTCTTTCTACTCGCTCCCTCTATTTTACTCTCTCTCTCTCTTTTAACTTTTCTATCTCTCTCCTCTCTCTTGCTACTTCTCTCTCTGGTTCTTTCACTCTCTTTCTCTCTCTCTCTCTCTCTCACTCCTCTCTCTCTTTCTCGTTCTACTTCTGTCTCACTCTTTTTCCTTCCGTCTCTCTGCTTTTCATTCTCTCTCTCCCTCTCTATCAACTTTTCTCTCATTCTCTCCTCACTCTCGTGCTCTTTCAACTTTTCTCTCTCACTGTCTCTCTACCTCTCTCTTTTTCTCTCTCCTCTCTCTCACTTTTTGCTTCTCACTCTCTCTCTTCTCTCTCTCTTTCTACTTCTCTCTGTCTCCCTACTTCTTTTTCTTTCTCTCTCTTGCACTCATTGTACTTCTCTCTTTCACTCTCTTTCCACTTTTTTCTTGCTCTCTCTCTCTCTCTCTCTCTTTTTACTTCTCTCTCCCTTTCTCTCTCTCTCAGTTTCTATTTCTCTCATTCTACTTTTCTATTTCTCTCTCTCTGGCTCTCTCCTTCTACCTCTCTCTCTCTCTCTCTCTCTCTCACTCTCTTTCTACTTCTATCTCTCTCTCTACTTTTCTCTCCCACTCTCTCTGTCTCTCTCTTTCTACTTTTTCTCTCTCTCTCTCTCTTTATCTCCTTCTACTTTCTCTCACTTTTTACTTTTCTCTCTCCTCTCTCTCTCTTTCTCTCGCTCACTCTCTGTCTCTCGCTTTTTACTTTTCTCTCTCCTCTCTCTCTCTTTTACTTTTCTCTCTCCATTTCTCTCTCGCACTTTATCCATCTTTTTTTTCTCTCTCTTTCTATATCTCTCTTACTCTCTCTCCCTTTTAACTTTTTTTTTTGGGTAACTAGATAATATTATTAAAACCCAAAAGGGAAGGAACACACTACAAGCTGGCCATGGCAAAGAAATAAAACTGACAAGGCAAAAATCCTAACACAAAAATGACCTTCAAAAACAACTAACAATTTGGAATCCAACAGGGGGACCAAACCCTTTACATATTATTGGACATCAAACGGCCAAATGGCACTAAGAAAAGAATAAAAAAAACAAAGCAGTTATAGGGGAAAAGAGAAACCAGCAAATCCATAATCGGAAAGATCAAATTATAGGGCTGGGGGTCCTTTGTTTAATCTCTTCAGGATCTAACTCTTCCCAATGGTTAGCAACCTTCGAATTAGAAGCCAACATCAATGGGTCATCGTCATTTCCTTCTTTATACCAAGGGTCAGGGACTACAGGAGCCATCATCCTCTGTAAGTCTGCAGGAGTGATGGCCCCAAATTTTTTACTGGAGGGAATGGTTCGGGTAAGATGATTAGACTGTGAGGATGGAGAGAGGTAATGATCTCGAGAGGGATAATGGGTACTGCCTATGGAAGATGGCCTCAGATCCGACAAAGGGAAATCCGGGCAAGGGGTGGAGGGGGAGAGGTTAGGATTACGAATAGAGGGAGGGGACCTGTTCAAGGTCGAACCAAAGGTGCTGGTAAACAAAGGTCCGGTATTAGATGTCATGGTTTGATTTTGGATTGGATCAGATTCTAGAGGGAGGGCTGGGGTATCACGAGGTTCTGACACATCTCCATTGGGCTGAGAAGCTGGGCTGTCCAAGCACTCAAGGGTAACAAACAGGTCTGACGGATTGGGGGTCACATCAGAGGTGAGCAATCCAAAACGATTTGTTAAAGGAAGGTCTAAACAGGCGGGAAGAGAAGCATTTGAAATAAATGCTGAAAAGGGGAAGTCAGGTTTGACTTCCCAGCTATACTCGTACTACAGGTGACGGAAAGTGAACCAGGACCACTACTAGGGGACATCCCAGGGCATGACACATGTCCCTGAGCCAGCTTAGGCTCTGACCGAGGTAGCAGGGGGGCAGAGCAGCAGCGTTCTGGGTTGGGTCTTGGGAGGCAGAACTCTTCTTCCTCACCTGGCTGGGCATCCATCTACGGAAGCATATCATCATAGATCTGTTCTGCAGGAACGAGGAAATTGGCCCGAGATTGATTTGTTTGAGCCAGCGCCTTTACTGAAAGGTCATGTGCCATCATCTCTCCATTTTCCACAATCTCTCCTTCCATCATGGATTTCGTCTCTCCATTTTCCACGAACTCTCCTTCCATCTCAGATCCAGGATCAGAGGTAAAGTTATAGATCAGCGGCTCTTTTGAACTTACCTTGCCAGTAACAAATTTGTATCCCACTTCTGAAGGCACATCTGTTGTTTCCTTCTCATTGGATTTTCCAATCTTCTCCGAAGCATAGAGGGCTCTACAGGAGTCTTGGATATGACCAAAGACCCCACAAGTTAGGCATTGCGGGGGTCTCCAATCATTCTTCACGAACTACTAAAACTCAATACCCTCATCATCTTCAATGGTGATGGAGTCCAGAAGGGGCTTATCCCCAGCAAATTCCACACAAGCACAGGCGAAAGCCCAATGACTCTTCATGGCGATAGTTTACCCGAAAATAATGGTATGCCTAATACAGAGCAAACAATACTCAAGGATTCCTGCCCCCATAGATGGAGAAGGAGTCCGGGAAGGGAAATCCATAGGGGAACACGTTTGAGTCCCACTACAGCTCCAGTATGGAGGTCTCTCTCCCACGATCTCCAGAACAGAGGCAGACCACCAATATAGTAGATTCCACCCTCAAGGATCATATCACGATCTTCAAGAGATGAAAAACGGAATGCAAGCCCTCCATGGATCAGTTGCAAGATTTCAACTGAACCTTGGAGTTTCCATTGTTTTAGGAGATTCCTCGAACAAAAGCAAAACTAGATTTTTTTTTCCTAGAAAAAGAACCCACTAAAGTGTTATCTAAGACCTGTAGTTCCCCTGCAACAGCATCGGCTGAGCACACCCCAACCACATTAGGGCCATAGATAGTAGGGGGATGAAGCAAAGGTTAAATTTACGAAGGGGTTTTGAAATATCAGATTTGGGTTTGGACCAGGGATTTTCTGCAGAGTGCGATAATGGGGGTTTTTTAGGATGGTTTTTGAGGTTAGGTAATGGAGGGAAGGATTCCATGCTTGGGTTTGAAGGCTCGGGATTAAGAGGGAAAAGGAAGGGGGGTTCTCTAAAGCTCATTTAAAAGGTGGTGGATTTTTGGTGGTTGAATGAATAGCGGGGAGGCGTAAAAGGATTTGGGAGAGGGGAAGCAAGGGGATCGAGTTCCATGATTTCTGGGCGTCACCGAAGGGGAGGAAGCTTTGTCACTGGCGAGCTTCTCTCTCTTCCTCCACTTCATCCTACCTCCTTCTTCTTTCCCTCTTTCAACTTTTCCACTCTCTCTTTCTACTTCTCTCACTTTTTATACCTCTAACCCTCTCTCTCTCTCCCTCTCTTTCTTTCCTCTCCCTCTCTTTCTCTCTCTTTTTACTTCACTATCAGTCTCTACATCTCTCTCTTTTTACTTTTCTCGCTCTCTATCCCCCTCTCTCTCTCTCTCTCTTTCTCTCTCTTTCTACTTCTCTCCCTCTTTCTACTTCTCTCTCCAACACTCACTCTCTCTAACTTCACTCTTTCTTCACTTTCTTCTTCTCTCTCTCTCTCACCCTTTCTCCCTCTCTTCTCCTTCTACTTCTCTTTCTCTCCCTCTTTCTCTCTCTCTTTCTACTTATCTCTCTCTCACTCTCTCTCTCTATCTATCTCTTTCTCTCTCTCCCTCTTTCTACTTCTCTCTCTCCCTCTCTCTCTTTCTCATTCTCTCTCTACTTTTCTTTCTACTCGCTCCCTCTATTTTACTCTCTCTCTCTCTTTTAACTTTTCTATCTCTCTCCTCTCTCTTGCTACTTCTCTCTCTGGTTCTTTCACTCTCTTTCTCTCTCTCTCTCACTCCTCTCTCTCTTTCTCGTTCTACTTCTGTCTCACTCTTTTTCCTTCCGTCTCTCTGCTTTTCATTCTCTCTCTCTCCCTCTCTATCAACTTTTTTCTCATTGTCTCCTCACCCTCGTGCTCTTTCTACTTTTCTCTCTCACTGTCTCTCTACCTCTCTCTTTTTCTCTCTCCTCTCTCTCACTTTTTGCTTCTCACTCTCTCTCTTCTCTCTCTCTTTCTACTTCTCTCTGTCTCCCTACTTCTTTCTCTTTCTCTCTCTTGCACTCATTGTACTTCTCTCTTTCACTCTCTTTCCACTTTTTTCTCGCTCTCTCTCTCTCTCTTTTTACTTCTCTCTCCCTCTCTCTCTCTCTCTTTCTATTCTCTCTCTTTCTACTTCTCTCTTTCTCTCTCTCTGGCTCTCTCCTTCTACCTCTCTCTACCTCTCTCTCTCTCTCTCACTCCCTTTCTACTTTTATCTCTCTCTACTTTTCACTCCCACTCTCTTTGTCTCTCTCTTTCTACTTCTCTCTCTCTCTCTCTCTTTATCTCCTACTTTCTCTCACTTTTTACTTTTCTCTCTCCTCTCTCTCTCTTTCTCTCGCTCACTCTCTGTCTCTCGCTTTTTACTTTTCTCTCTCCTCTCTCTCTCTTTTTACTTTTCTCCCTCCATCTCTCTCTCGCTCTTTATCCCTCTGTCTACTCTTTTTTTTCTCTCTCTCTCTATATCTCTCTTACTCTCTCTCTCTTTTAACTTTTTTTTGGGTAACTAGATAATATTATTAAAACCCAAAAGGGAAGGAACACACTACAAGCCGGCCATGGCAAAGAAATAAAACCGACAAGGCAAAAAGCCTAACACAAAAATGACCTTCAAAAACAACTAACAATTTGGAATCCAACAGGGGGACCAAACCCTTTACATATTATTGGACATCAAACGGCCAATTGGCACTAAGAAAAGAATAAAAAAAACAAAGCAATTATAGGGGAAAAGAGAAACCAGCAAATCCATAATCGAAAAGATCAAATTATAGGGCTGGGGGTCCTTTGTTTAATCTCTTCAGGATCTAACTCTTCCCAATGGTTAGCAACCTTCGAATTAGAAGCCAACATCAAAGGGTCATCGTCATTTCCTTCTTCATACCAAGGGTCAGGGACTGCAGGAGCCATCATCCTCTCTAAGTCAGCAGGAGTGATGGCCCCAAATTTTTTACTGGAGGGAATGGTTCGGGTAAGATGATTAGACTGTGAGGATGGAGAGAGGTAAGGATCTCGAGAGGGATAATGGGTACTGCCTATGGAAGATGGCCTCGGATCCGACAAAGGGAAATCCGGGCAAGCGGTGGAGGGGGAGAGGTTAGGATTACAGATGGAGGGAGGGGACCTGTTCAAGGTCGAACCAAAGGTGCTGGTAAACAAAGGTCCGGTATTAGATGTCATGGTTTGATTTTGGATGGGATCAGATTCTAGAGGGAGGGCTGGGGTATCACGAGGTTCTGACACATCTCCATTGGGCTGAGAAGCTGGGCTGTCCAAGAACTCAAGGGTAACAAACAGGTCTGGTCTGACGGACTGGGGGTCACATCAGAGGTGAGCAATCCAAAACAATTTGTTAAAGGAAGGTCTAAACAGGCGGGAAGAGAAGCATTTGAAATAAATGCTGAAAAGGGGAAGTCAGGTTTGACTTCCCAGCTATACTCGTACTACAGGTGACGGAAAGTGAACCAGGACCACTACTAGGGGACATCCCAGGGCATGACACATGTCCCTGAGCCAGCTTAGGCTCTGACCGAGGTAGCAGGGGGGCAGAGCAGCAGCGTTCTGGGTTGGGTCTTGGGAGGCAGAACTCTTCTTCCTCACCTGGCTGGGCATCCATCTACGGAAGCATATCGTCATAGATCTGTTCTGCAGGAACGAGGAAATTGACTGAGATTGATTTGTTTGGGCTAGCGCCTTTACTGAAAGGTCATGTGCCATCATCTCTCCATTTTCCACAATCTCTCCTTCCATCATGGATTTCGTCTCTCCATTTTCCACGAACTCTCCTTCCATCTCAGATCCAGGATCAGAGGTAAAGTTATAGATCAGCGGCTGTTTTGAACTTACCTTGCCAGTAACAAATTTGTATCCCACTTCTGAAGGCACATCTGTTGTTTCCTTCTCATTGGATTTTCCAATCTTCTCCGAAGCATAGAGGGCTCTACAGGAGTCTTGGATATGACCAAAGACCCCACAAGTTAGGCATTGCGGGGGTCTCCAATCATTCTTCACGAACTACTAAAACTCAATACCCTCATCATCTTCAATGGTGATGGAGTCCAGAAGGGGCTTATCCCCAGCAAATTCCACACAAGCACAGGCGAAAGCCCAATGACTCTTCATGGCAATAGTTCTACCCGAAAATAATGGTATGCCTACTACAGAGCAAACAATACTCAAGGATTCCTGCCCCCATAGAAGGAGAAGGAGTCTGGGAAGGGAAATCCATAGGGGAACACGTTTGAGTCCCACTACAGCTCCAGTATGGAGGTCTCTCTCCCACGATCTCCAGAACAGAGGCAGACCACCAATATAGTAGATTCCACCCTCAAGGATCATATCACGATCTTCAAGAGATGAAAAACGGAATGCAAGCCCTCCATGGATCAGTTGCAAGATTTCAACTGAACCTTGGAGTTTCCATTGTTTTAGGAGATTCCTCGAACAAAAGCAAAACTAGATTTTTTTTCCTAGAAAAAGAACCCACTAAAGTGTAATCTAAGACCTGTAGTTCCCCTGCAACAGCATCGGCTGAGCACACCCCAACCACATTAGGGCCATAGATAGTAGGGGGATGAAGGAAAGGTTAAATTTACGAAGGGGTTTAGAAATATCAGATTTGGGTTTGGACCAGGGATTTTCTGCAAAGTGCGATAATGGGGGTTTTTGAGGATGGTTTTTGAGGTTAGGTAATGGAGGGAAGGATTCCATGCTTGGGTTTGAAGGCTCGGGATTAAGAGGAAAAGGAAGGGGGTTCTCTAAAGCTCATTTAAAAGGTGGTGGATTTTTGGTGGTTGAATGAATAGCAGGGGAGAGCGTAAAAGGATTTGGGAGAGGGGAAGCAAGGGGATCGAGTTCCATGATTTCTGGGCGTCACCGAAGGGGAGGAAGCTTTGTCACTGGCGAGCTTCTCTCTCTTCCTCCACTTCATCCTACCTCCTTCTTCTTTCCCTCTTTCAACTTTTCCACTCTCTCTTTCTACTTCTCTCACTTTTTATACCTCTAACCCTCTCTCTCTCTCTCTCCCTCTCTTTCTTTTCTCTCCCTCTCTTTCTCTCTCTTTTTACTTCACTATCAGTCTCTACATCTCTCTCTTTCTACTTTTCTCTCTCTCTATCCCCCTCTCTCTCTCTCTTTTTCTCTCTCTTTCTACTTCTCTCCCTCTTTCTACTTGTCTCTCCAACACTCACTCTCTCTAACTTCACTCTTTCTTCACTTTCTTCTTCTCTCTCTCTCTCACCCTTTCTCCCTCTCTTCTCCTTCTACTTCTCTTTCTCTCCCTCTTTCTCTCTCTCTTTCTACTTATCTCTCTCTCTCTCTCTCTCTCTCTATCTATCTCTTTCTCTCTCTCCCTCTTTCTACTTCTCTCTCTCCCTCTCTCTCTTTCTCATTCTCTCTCTACTTTTCTTTCTACTCGCTCCCTCTATTTTACTCTCTCTCTCTCTTTTAACTTTTCTATCTCTCTCCTCTCTCTTGCTACTTCTCTCTCTGGTTCTTTCCTTTCTCTCTCTCTCTCTCTCCTCTCTCTCTCTTCTTTCTCTACTCTCACTCTCTTTCCTTTCCTTCCGTCTCTCTGCTTTTCATTCTCTCTCTCTCCCTCTCTATCAACTTTTTTCTCATTGTCTCCTCACCCTCGCGCTCTTTCTACTTTTCTCTCTCACTATCTCTCTACCTCTCCCTTTTTCTCTCTCCTCTCTCTCACTTTTTGCTTCTCACTCTCTCTCTTCTCTCTCTCTTTCTACTTCTCTCTGTCTCCCTACTTCTTTTTCTTTCTCTCTCTTGCACTCATTGTACTTCTTTCTTTCACTCTCTTTCTACTTTTTTCTCGCTCTCTCTCTCTCTCTCTTTTTACTTCTCTCTCCCTCTCTCTCTGTTTCTATTCTCTCTCTTTCTACTTCTCTCTTTCTCTCTCTCTGGCTCTCTCCTTCTACCTCTCTCTACCTCTCTCTCTCTCTCTCTCACTCCCTTTCTACTTTTATCTCTCTCTCTACTTTTCACTCCCACTCTCTTTGTCTCTCTCTTTCTACTTCTCTCTCTCTCTCTCTCTTTATCTCCTTCTACTTTCTCTCACTTTTTACTTTTCTCTCTCCTCTCTCTCTCTTTCTCTCGCTCACTCTCTGTCTCTCGCTTTTTACTTTTCTCTCTCCTCTCTTTCTCTTTTTACTTTTCTCCCTCCATCTCTCTCTCGCTCTTTATCCCTCTGTCTACACTTTTTTTTTCTCTCTCTCTCTATATCTCTCTTACTCTCTCTCTCTTTTAACTTTTTTTTTTGGGTAACTAGATAATATTATTAAAACCCAAAAGGGAAGGAACACACTACAAGCCGGCCATGGCAAAGAAATAAAACCGACAAGGCAAACAGCCTAACACAAAAATGACCTTCAAAAACAACTAACAATTTGGAATCCAACAGGGGGACCAAACCCTTTACATATTATTGGACATCAAACGGCCAAATGGCACTAAGAAAAGAATAATAAAAACAAAGCAATTATAGGGGAAAAGAGAAACCAGCAAATCCATAATCGGAAAGATCAAATTATAGGGCTGGGGGTCCTTTGTTTAATCTCTTCAGGATCTAACTCTTCCCAATGGTTAGCAACCTTCGAATTAGAAGCGAACATCAATGGGTCATCGTCATTTCCTTCTTCATAGCAAGGGTCAGGGACTGCAGGAGCCATCATCCTCTCTAAGTCAGCAGGAGTGATGGCCCCAAATTTTTTACTGGAGGGAATGGTTCGGGTAAGATGATTAGACTGTGAGGATGGAGAGAGGTAAGGATCTCGAGAGGGATAATGGGTACTGCCTATGGAAGATGGCCTCGGATCCGACAAAGGGAAATCCGGGCAAGGGGTGGAGGGGGAGAGGTTAGGATTACGGATGGAGGGAGGGGACCTGTTCAAGGTCGAACCAAAGGTGCTGGTAAACAAAGGTCCGGTATTAGATGTCATGGTTTGATTTTGGATGGGATCAGATTCTAGAGGGAGGGCTGGGGTATCACGAGGTTCTGACACATCTCCATTGGGCTGAGAAGCTGGGCTGTCCAAGAACTCAAGGGTAACAAACAGGTCTGGTCTGATGGACTCGGGGTCACATCAGAGGTGAGCAATCCAAAACGATTTGTTAAAGGAAGGTCTAAACAGGCGGGAAGAGAAGCATTTGAAATAAATGCTGAAAAGGGGAAGTCAGGTTTGACTTCCCAGCTATACTCGTACTACAGGTGACGGAAAGTGAACCAGGACCACTACTAGGGGACATCCCAGGGCATGACACATGTCCCTGAGCCAGCTTAGGCTCTGACCGAGGTAGCAGGGGGCAGAGCAGCAGCGTTCTGGGTTGGGTCTTGGGAGGCAGAACTCTTCTTCCTCACCTGGCTGGGCATCCATCTACGGAAGCATATCATCATAGATCTGTTCTGCAGGAACGAGGAAATTGACTGAGATTGATTTGTTTGGGCCAGCGCCTTTACTGAAAGGTCTTGTGCCATCATCTCTCCATTTTCCACAATCTCTCCTTCCATCATGGATTTCGTCTCTCCATTTTCCACGAACTCTCCTTCCATCTCAGATCCAGGATCAGAGGTAAAGTTATAGATCAGCGGCTCTTTTGAACTTACCTTGCCAGTAACAAATTTGTATCCCACTTCTGAAGGCACATCTGTTGTTTCCTTCTCATTGGATTTTCCAATCTTCTCCGAAGCATAGTGGGCTCTACAGGAGTCTTGGATATGACAAAAGACCCCACAAGTTAGGCATTGCGGGGGTCTCCAATCATTCTTCACGAACTACTAAAACTCAATACCCTCATCATCTTCAATGGTGATGGAGTCCAGAAGGGGCTTATCCCCAGCAAATTCCACACAAGCACAGGCGAAAGCCCAACGACTCTTCATGGCAATAGTTTACCCGAAAATAATGGTATGCCTAATACAGAGCAAACAATACTCAAGGATTCCTGCCCCCATAGAAGGAGAAGGAGTCCGGGAAGGGAAATCCATAGGGGAACACGTTTGAGTCCCACTACAGCTCCAGTATGGAGGTCTCTCTCCCACGATCTCCAGAACAGAGGAAGACCACCAATATAGTAGATTCCACCCTCAAGGATCATATCACGATCTTCAAGAGATGAAAAACGGAATGCAAGCCCTCCATGGATCAGTTGCAAGATTTTAACTGAACCTTGGAGTTTCCATTGTTTTAGGAGATTCCTCGAACAAAAGCAAAACTAGATTTTTTTTCTAGAAAAAGAACCCACTAAAGTGTTATCTAAGACCTGTAGTTCCCCTGCAACAGCATCGGCTGAGCACACCCCAACCACATTAGGGCCATAGATAGTAGGGGGATGAAGCAAAGGTTAAATTTACGAAGGGGTTTTGAAATATCAGATTTGGGTTTGGACCAGGGATTTTCTGCAGAGTGCGATAATGGGGGTTTTTTAGGATGGTTTTTGAGGTTAGGTAATGGAGGGAAGGATTCCATGCTTGGGTTTGAAGGCTCGGGATTAAGAGGAAAAGGAAGGGTGGTTCTCTAAAGCTCATTTAAAAGGTGGTGGATTTTTGGGGGTTGAATGAATAGCAGGGGAGAGCGTAAAAGGATTTGGGAGAGGGGAAGCAAGGGGATCGAGTTCCATGATTTCTGGGCGTCACCGAAGGGGAGGAAGCTTTGTCACTGGCGAGCTTCTCTCTCTTCCTCCACTTCATCCTACCTCCTTCTTCTTTCCCTCTTTCAACTTTTCCACTCTCTCTTTTTATCTTCTCTCACTTTTTATACCTCTAACCCTCTCTCTCTCTCCCTCTCTTTCTTTTCTCTCCCTCTCTTTCTCTCTCTTTTTACTTCACTATCAGTCTCTACATCTCTCTCTTTCTACTTTTCTCTCTCTCTATCCCCCTCTCTCTCTCTCTCTCTCTTTTTCTCTCTCTTTCTACTTCTCTCCCTCTTTCTACTTCTCTCTCCAACACTCACTCTCTCTAACTTCACTCTTTCTTCACTTTCTACTTCTCTCTCTCTCTCACCCTTTCTCCCTCTCTTCTCCTTCAACTTCTCTTTCTCTCCCTCTCTCTCTCTCTTTCTACTTATCTCTCTCTCACTCTCTCTCTCTCTCTTTATCTATCTCTTTCTCTCTCTCCCTCTTTCTACTTCTCTCTCTTCCTCTCTCTCTTTCTCATTCTCTCTCTACTTTTCTTTCAACTCGCTCCCTCTATTTTACTCTCTCTCTCTCTTTTAACTTTTCAATCTCTCTCCTCTCTCTTGCTACTTCTCTCTCTGGTTCTTTCACTCTCTTTCTCTCTCTCTCTCTCTCACTCCTCTCTCTCTTTCTCGTTCTACTTCTGTCTCACTCTTTTTCCTTTCGTCTCTCTGCTTTTCATTCTCTCTCTCTCCCTCTCTATCAACTTTTTTCTCATTGTCTCCTCACTCTCGCGCTCTTTCTACTTTTCTCTCTCACTGTCTCTCTACCTCTCTCTTTTTCTCCCTCCTCTCTCTCACTTTTTGCTTCTCACTCTCTCTCTTCTCTCTCTCTTTCTACTTCTCTCTGTCTCCCTACTTCTTTTTCTTTCTCTCTCTTGCACTCATTGTACTTCTCTCTTTCACTCTCTTTCTACTTTTTTCTCGCTCTCTCTCTCTCTCTCTCTCTCTTTTTACTTCTCTCTCCCTCTCTCTCTCTCTCTGTTTCTATTCTCTCTCTTTCTACTTCTCTCTTTCTCTCTTTCTGGCTCTCTCCTTCTACCTCTCTCTACCTCTCTCTCTCTCTCTCTCACTCCCTTTCTACTTTTATCTCTCTCTCTACTTTTCACTCCCACTCTCTTTGTCTCTCTCTTTCTACTTCTCTCTCTACATCTCTCTTTCTACTTTTCTCTCTCTCTATCCCCCTCTCTCTCTCTTTTTCTCTCTCTTTCTACTTCTCTCCCTCTTTCTACTTCTCTCTCCAACACTCACTCTCTCTAACTTCACTCTTTCTTCACTTTCTACTTCTCTCTCTCTCTCACCCTTTCTCCCTCTCTTCTCCTTCTACTTCTCTTTCTCTCCCTCTCTCTCTCTCTCTTTCAACTTCTCTCTCCCTTTATTTTTACTCTCATTCTCTCTCTCTTTCTCTCTCCCTCTCTCCCATGCTCTTTCTCTCTCCACTTATCTCTCTATTTCGTTCTTTCTCTCTGTCTTGGTACTTCACTCTCTCTCTCCTCTCTCCCTTTCTACTTTTCCCATTCTCTTTCTTTTTATAATTATTTCTCACTCCCTCCCCCTCTCTACTTCTCTCTCTCCCTCCCTCTCTCTCTCTCTCTCTTTCTCTCTCTTTCTCTCACTTTCTCGCTCTCCCTTTCTTTTTATTTCTCTCTCTCTCTCTTTCTACTTCTCTTTCTCTCTCTTTCACACTCTCTTTCTACTTCTCACTCTCTCTTTTTACTTCTCTCACTGTCTCTCTACTTCTATCTCTCTCAAGCGTACTCTCTCTCTCTCTACTTTTCTCTCTTCTCTTTCTACTTCTCTCTCTCTCTCTCTTTCTCTTTTCACTCCCTCTTTCTCTCTTTCTCTCTTTCTCTCTTTCTTCTTCTTCTTCTTCTCACTATTCTCTCTCTCTCTCTCTCTCTCTCTCTCTCTCTCTCTCTCTCTCTCTTTTTACTTTTCTCTCTCTCTCTTTCTACTTCTCTCACTCTTCTCTCTCTCTCTCTACTTTTCTCCCTCTCTCACCTTCTACTTCAGAGAACTCTCCCTTTCTCTTTTTCTCTCTCCCTCACTTTCTACTTCTCCCTGTCCTCTCTCTCTCTCCCCCCTCTCTCCCACTCTCACCTCTCTCTCTCTCTCTCTCTCTCTCTCTGTTTTTACTTCCCTCTCTCTCTCTACTTCTCTCTTTCTATTTTTCACTCTCTACTATTCTCTCACACATTCTATCTATCTTTCTCCCTCCTTCTACCTCTCTCTCTCTCTCTCTCTCTCTCTCTCTCTCTCTCTCTCTCTCGTTCTCTTTATCTCTCTCTCCCTCACTTTTGACTTCTATCACTTTCTCTCTCTTCTGACTTCTCTCCCTCTACGTCTCTCTTTCTCCCTTTTTCTTTCACTCTTTACTGCTCTCTCGATATCACCTCTCTCTCACTCTCTCTATCTTCTTACTCACCTCTCTCTCTCTCTCTCTACTTCTCTCTGTCACTCTTTCTACTCCTCTCTCACTCACTCTCCCTCTCTATCTCTCCTCTCTCACTCACTTTTGCTATATACTTCTCTCTCTATCTCTCTCTTTCTCTCTCTGTCTATCTTTACTTCTCTCTCTCTTTCTACTTACCTCTATCCTTTTACTTCTCTCTCTTTCTTTCTTTCTCTCTCTCTATCCTCTCTCTCTCTCTCACTTTCTACTTTTCTCCCTCTTTCTCTTTCATGCTCTCTCTACTTCTTCCTCTCTATCTACTTCTCACTCTATATTCCTTTCTTTCTCTCTCTCTCTTTTACTTCTCTCTCTCTCTCTCTTTTCACTCTCTATTTTCTCTCTGCCTCTCTATCTACTTCTCTCTCTCTATTTTCTCTCTCCCTCTCTATCTACTTCTCTCTCTAGCTCTCTCTCTCTATTTCTAGTTCACTCTCTCTTTCTTTCTCTCTTTCCATTTATATTTACTTCTCTTCTTCTCGTTCTCTCATTCTCTCTCTCACTCTCTCTCTTTCTTTCAACATCTCTCTCAGTCTCTCCCACTCTCTTTCTACTTCTCTCTCTCTCGTTCTTTCTCACTCTTTTACTTTCCCTCTCTCACTTTTCACTTATCTCTCCCAAGTTTTCTCTCTCTCTCGCTCTCTCCACTTCTCTTTCCTTCTCTCCCACTCTTTCTCTCTCTCCCTCTCTCTCTCTCTCTCTTTCCCCCTCTCTCTCTTTCCACTCCTTTCTCTCTCCTCTCTCTCCCTCTTTCCACTTTTCTCTATCCTCTCTCACTCTCTCTCTCTCTTACTACTTTTATCTCTATCTCACCACTTCTCTCTCGCTCTCATTTTACTTCTCTGTCCCTCTCTCTCTCTTTCTACTTCTCTCTTTATCTCTCTCTCTCCCTCTTTCTACTTCTCTCTATTTCTCTCTTTCCTTATGTATTCTCCTTCTCCCTCTGTCTATTCTCTCTCCCTATCACTCTCTCTCTCTCTCTCTCTCTCTCTCTCTCTCTCTTTCTACTTCTCTACTCTCATTTTCCCTCTCTCTCTCTTTCTACTTTTCACTCTCTCTCTTTTTACCTTTCATCTCTCCCTCTCTTTCTACTTTTCACTCTCTCTTTGTCTCTCTCTCTCTCTCTCTCTCTCTCTTTCCACTTCTCTCTCTCTCTCTTTCCCTCTCTCTGTCTCTTTCAATCTCTATTTTTTTCTCTGTCTCTCTTCTCTCCCTCAACTTCTTCCCTCACTTTCTTTCTAATTCCCTCTCTCTCTCATACTCTCTCTCTCTCTCTTTTCTACTTCTTTCCCTCTCTTTTTACTTTTATCTCTCTATCTTTGCATCTCTACATCTCTCTCTCCCTCTCTCTCTCTCTCTTTTTCTCTCTCTTTCTCTCACTTCCTCGATCTCTTTCTTTTTATATCTCTCTCTCTCTCTCTCTCTTTCTGGCTCTTTCCACTTCTCTCCCTCTCTTTCTTTCTACTTCTCTCTCACTCTCTCTCTACTTCTCTCTCTCTCACGCGTACTCTCTCTCACTACTTTTCTCTCATCTCTTTCTACTTCACTTTCACACTCTCTTTCAATTTTCACTCTCTCTTTCTCTCTTTCTTCTTCTTCTCACAGTTCTCTCTCTCCCTCTCTCTTTCTCTTTTTACTTCTCCCTCTCTCTTACTACTTCTTTCTCTCACTTCTCTCTCTCTACTTTTCTCCCTCTCTCTCCTTATTTCTCTCCCTCTCTCTACTTCTCTCTCTCTCTCTCTCTCTCTCTTTCTACTTCAGTGATCTCTTTCTTAGTCACTCTATCACTCCCTCTCTCTCTCTCTCTCTCTCTCTCTCTTTCTCTCTCTCACTTTCTACTTTAGAGCTCTCCTTTCTCTCTCTATCTTTCTACTTCTCTCTCTCTCTCTCTCTCTTTCTACTCTCTCTCTCTTTCTCTCCCCCCCTCTCCCCACTCTCACTTTCTCTCTCTGTCTCTCTCACTCTCTCTCTCTTTTTACTTCTCTTTAATTCTCTCTTTCTCTCTCTCTCTCT
>JAMYWD010001971.1:0-17500 GCA_028583415.1 Protea cynaroides
TTTATTTTCTTACGGCAACCGAGGGTCGATGGGAGGGTCGATGATCCCGTCGACCCTAGGGTCCTAAGCTGTCCGACCCTCCCTTCAAAACTGAGGGTCTGACTTTCTGTTTTGGGAGGTCCGACCCTGCTTAGCTGGCTATGCGACCCTTCCCCTATTTTAAGTGTTTTTGGGTCGATTTGATACGTGGGATCTCGATCTCCTTGATGCCCTTGGTCCATTTGACTTGACCATGATGGGTAAACCTGGTTCAAGGTAGTAAGACCGGGTTAGATTGACATGGGTCTTACACTCTCTCATTCTCTATCTCTCTTTCTCTTTCTACTTCTCTCATTCTCTCTTTATACTTCTCTCTCTCTTTCTTTTTACTTTTCTATCTCTTTCTCTCTCTCTTTTCTCTCTCTCTCTTTCTCTCTCTACATGGTCTTTCTACTCTCTCTCTCTCTCTCTTCCTTCTCTCTCTCTCTCCTACTCTTGTTTTACTTCTGTCTCTTTCTACTTCACTTTCTCTCTCGCTCACTCTCTGTCTCTTGCTTTTTACTTCTCTCTCTCCTCTCTCTCTCTCCTATTCTACTTTTCTTCTTCTATCTCTCTTTCTCTCTTTATCCCTCTGTCTCCACTCTCTTTTTCTCTCTCTCTCTCTCTCTCTTACTCTCCCTCGTTCTAATCTTCCTATCTCTTTAAACTTTTCCATTCTCTCTTTCTGCTTCTCTCACTTTCTCTACCTCTTACTCATTCTCTCTCCCTCTCTCTTTCTTCTCTCTCTCCCTCTTTCTCTCCTTTTACTTCCCTATCTATCTCTACATCTCTCTCTTTCTACTTCTCTCTCACTCTATCCCCATCTCCTTCTATTTTTCTCTCTTTCAACTTCTCTCTCTCTTTCTTTCTCTCTCTAGCTTTATTCTCTCCTCTATCTCTACTATCCACTCTACTTTTCTTTCTCCCTCTCTACTCTCTCTCTCTCTCTATTTCTACTTCTCACTCTCTCTCTCCCCCTCTCTCTCTCTACTGCTCTGTCTATCACCTCTCTGTTAATTTCTACTCCTCTCTCTCTCTCACTCCCTCTCTCCCTTTCTACTTCTCTCTCTGTCTCTCTCTCTGTGTCTTCTCTCTATCTTCTCTCTCTCTCTTTTTCTTTCAACTTCTCTCTCCCACTCTCTCTCTCTACTTCTCCCACTCTCTCTCTTTCTTTCTTTTTCTCTACTTTTCTCTTTCTCTCTGTCTTTCTACTTCTCTCCCTCTTGCTCTTTCTCTCTCTCTCTCTCTCTTACTTTCTCTCTCTCTCTCTCCTTATTTCTCTCTCTCTCAACAAGTCTCTCTCTCTCTTTTTCTACTTCAGTGTGCTCTCTCTTAGTTTCTCTATCACTTTTTTTCTCTCTCTCTCTCTCTCCCTTTCTACTTCTCTCTCCCTTTCTCTCTCTCTCTTTCTACTTCAATAAGTCCACCATCTTTTTACTTTAGAGAGCTCTCTCTCTCTTTTTCTCTCTTTCTACTTTGTGTCTCTTTCTCTCTTTTTACTTCTCCCACTCCACTCTCTCTCTCCCCCTCTTTCCTCACTCTCTCTTTCTCTCTCTCTCCCTCTTTCTCTCTCTCTCTCTTTCTACATCAGTGTGCTCTCTTTTAGTCTCTCAATCACTTTCTCTCTCTCTTTCTCTCTCTCTTTCTCTCTGCCTTTCTACTTCTCTCTCCCTTTCTCTCTCTCCCTTTCTACTTCAATGAGCTCACTCTCTTTCTACTTTAGAGAGCTCTCTCTCTCTTTTTCTCTCTTTCAACTTTTCTGTCTCTCTCTCTCTTTTTACTTCTCCCTCTCCTCTCTCTCTCCCCTTCTTTCCTCACTTTCACTTCTCTCTCTCTCTCTTTCTTTTTACTTCTGCCTCCCTTCCTCCCACCCTCTCTCTGTCTCTCTTTCTTTCTCTTTCTCTCCCTCTCTCTGTTTTTCTCTCTCTTTCCCTTTTCTACTTCTCTCACTCTCTCTACTTTTCTCTCCCTACATCTCTCTTTTCTCTCTCACTTTCTCTCTCTCTCTCTTCACTTCTCTCTCTTTTTACTTCTCTCTCTCCCACTCCTTGCTTCTCCCCTTTTTTACTTATATATATATATATATATATCTCGCACCTCAGACTCTTTCTTCCCGACCTATTTGGCTCTCTCTCTCACTCTCTTTCAACTTCTCTCTCTCTATTTATCTTTCTCTCTCTCTTTCTTACTTTCTACTTCTCACTACCCACATCTCTATTTTTACTTCTCTCTCTCTCTTTATACTTCTCTCTCTCTCTCTTTTTCCTTTTCTCTTTTCACACATATCTCTCTCTCTCACACTTTCTCTCTCTCTCTCACTCTTTTTCAACTTCTCTCCCTCTCCCTCTTTATCTCTCTCTCTCTCACTCTCTCTCTTTGCTTCCCTCTCTCTCTTTTCTTTCTTTCTCCTTTCGACTTCTATCTTACTACACCTCCCTCTCTACTTCTCTCTCTTTCTCTCTCTCTCTCTCTCTCTTTCTCTCTCCATTTCCTTCTCTCCTTTTCCTCCCTTCCTCCCCCATTTAAATCTCTCTCTACTTCTCTCTTTCCACTTCTCTCTCCCTGTTGCTCTCACTCTTTCTACTTCTCTCTCTACTCTTTTTGCTTCCCTATCTGTCTCCCTCTACTTTTCTACTTCTCTATCAATCTCTCTCTGTCTCTCTCTCCCCCTCTCTCTCTTTCCTTATACTCTCTCTCTCTCTTTCTCTTTCTACAACTCTATGTCGCACTTTATCTGTAAGACCAGCACGCCACGAACCCGGCCTAACCTTACATTTTGTGTCGGGACCCCTCTACATATCATGGTCGAGCCAACTGGACCAAGTGTGTGAAGAAACCCAAGACCCAATATGAAAATTTACCAAAAAATAGTCAAAATGAGGGTAGGGTCGCAGGTTTTAACAGGCAGGTCCGACCCTCCCATCGACCCTCACCATCGACCCTCAACCATGGGTCGCAGGGGTCAATGAGTTGTCCGACCCTCCCATCGACCCTCACCCTCGACCTTCCGCATTCGGGAAAAACAGCACGAACCGAAAATTGAGAAACCTTCCTAATTTCAATTGGAACCTTTCCTAAAGTCAATGGGACTTATTTTGAGAGGTTTTGACCTATAAATAGGACGTCCCTAAGCCTATTTCACTACTTTTACAACCCTAATTGGATTGAGAGAAAGGAAAGAGAAAGAAGAGAAGAATAAAAGGAAAACTTGAAGAAAAGGCTAAGGAAGAAGAGGAAATTCAGAGGAACTCTGAATCTCAGCAAACCTAAGGTATGAATACGTTTTCCCATGATTTATTTAAGACTTTATAATGGTTTATGAAGAGGGTATGACTTAGAAGAAACCCAAATCATCCATCCATGTTTTAGTTTTCAATGGAAACCATGGAGGAGATCATTAAAACCATGTAGGTGAATAAAGTATAGTTCTAAACCATAGAACATGTATAGAATGGATTGTGGAAGTAAGCCATAGGACCAAACTATGAAAGAGAGAACGAAATCTGAAATTTTTGACTCAAACCATGGAGGGTCGCACCTAGGGTCGATGGCAGATCCGACCCTAGCATCGACCCTCGGTGTTCGGGAAGTTCAATTTAGGGGGGGGGGTCGCACCCGGGGTCGATCATGACTCGACCCTATCTCCGACCCTCAGTTAACAGAATGGTTTTTAAATTTTGAATAAATTCTAATTAAATTCTATCGATTTTGTTAGGTCTTCTAGCAATATAATAACATTATAAAGGTGATTCTAAAACTTGGAAGAGGATCTATTAACAAGCTAAGGTGAGGGAACAAGACCTAAACTAAATTGGTTAATAATAAACTGTTTTCTATTTCTTGAGTCCAATGCCATGTTTGATTTTATGCGATATATGTTGTAATGTGCATTTAACATGCCATCCAATATTTCTATTAATTGTTCATGCATATTTACTTTATTGTTTACAACATGATGATGATGATGATGATAGGAATAGGCATGTGATTGTTTGTGTTTGGCTGGTGTATATGGTGCGGGTAGGGATGGTACAAGGTACAGCCATGACCATCTTCATGGGGTGTAGATTGTGCCATGGTCTATCCAAGTCATGTCCACAAGCAAGGTTAGTGTGCTTGATGCGAGGGAGCATCGGGGAGGACGTCGCATTGTGGTTCAGCCTGGTCACCGGAGTTTAGCTCTATCTCTAACTCAAGTCTTGTCCATTAACATCATCGTATCGCCATTACCTTAGCGAAACTAATATGTCGTAGGGTATCGGGGGGGTGGTGGCATTGTGGTCCTATCCTCGGTCAGGGCCCTAGCTCTATCTCTATGGATATATCTGAGGGATGCTGGGGTAAGGCCTTGGATACATTGTTTGGCATTAGGGTTGGTTAGTTGCGAGCCCGGGTTGCAAGCCCTCGCCAACGGGGGCTTACGTGTTGGTATGGGCACTTATACAGCCAATGCCATTTTCATTGGTTGTATATTGTCCATGCCACCTATCCTTTCTTTAGCACATTGCAAACTTCAAACTAGACCAAAGATGTGAATTGATTGCATGCATATGTATTGTTGCATTGTTTTGTTTTCTCACTGAGCTCAAGTTGGAGAGCTGACCCTCGCGCGCGTAATTCTTTTTAGTTTCTAATGTTGCAGGTACTATGATTGAAGATTATGTCGACACGCCAACATATGAACATGTGGCGGCTATGATGAGCAAGCGGTGGAGCACGAACATGGTTCGTTAAGCAAGCGTTTCAGCCGATGGATACGTTTAGTTTTTAGATTTCGTATTTGGATATTGTAATATGTATTAAATTATGTTTTGGTTACATGGAAATAATTGGAATATTAGTTATTTATCATGATTAGACCTCAGTTCATTATCTGTAAGACTTCCGCTATTTATTTTATTACCTCTGATTAATGTGGAATGTGTTTTGGTTTATCATATGTGGGATAGCCTGTTTTGAGATCCTGGTTGAACCGTTGGTTTATTAGCGGTTCATCACATCGTTCTGGTTAGTCCAGAATTGGGGTGTGACAACTTGGTATCAGAGCATCTCGTAGGCCTTACCCATTAAACCTGAATACTTCCACCGGAGTCCATGAACTGAGTTAGGATAAATTAAAAGCTTTAATACAAACAAACCATAAGAACCTGTGTTGGTTGAGACAGAACTTAAACAAGACAATAATGTACATATTAAAAAGGTGGAACCATATATATACACTCAAACAGAAAGAGAAGACCAAAAATTATCCTAATAAACAAATGATATAGGGTATTATCTATAAGTTGGGTAGTTATCCAAGTATACCAGGATATAGTACAGTAGCAAGAAGGGAGCTTCTGTAAAGTAGAAAACTGGAATACCGAGTTGGTACTCACAAGATGTGAAACTCGATGTAAGACAGAGGAAGAAGGAAAATGGCTAGTAATGCCAAAACCCCTGTAGAGATAAAGGAAAAGTTCTCGCGCTAAATCCAAACAGAGATAAGAGGATAATGGCCATGTAAGTGGATATGTTTATATATGATGCATGCATTATTGACTTACTCTTATGATTATAGAGGATGCACATACTTGATTTTAATTCTCGTACCTTGACAGGATACCTTCTTGATTTAACCTGTCAATTGGAGTTACAAATATTGTTTCTTTAGTATTAGTCCTGATTATACCAATCTGCACCATTCTCATGATCGACAACATGAACAAAGATACAAACTGAATGAATAGTTAAATGCTTAATCATGTTGAGCGTACATCTACTGATTTATACCTGATTTATTGATGTACAAAAATTTTCTCCAGATTTATACCTGATATACTGATGTATGAAATCTTCTCCAGATTTATTCCTATAGTGCCTTGACCAATGGCATTATATATACTCAATAGAACCTGTAACCATGAGGTTAAGAATTGTAAAACCTCTATTGCATGTATTTGGACCACCGTGCAACTTAATGATCTTTTGATGCCGGTTGGATTACTACATATTTACTCCTGATTTTTTAAACCTAGGTTCACTAGATAATGCAAGTGTTTGTCATTATGCTAAGTCGATGAAAGGAAGTGAATCCCTTTTGGATGAATATTTTGATTCATACACTCCCTGACCTTTGATGATAAAAATGTTTAGTGATAATGGAATTATTGAAAGAAAGATGATTGGATTCAGATTAAATGCCATAGCCAATGAAACTCAGATGATGTGATGGAGAATTTGTTTTGAGATTGCTAAATGGATGGATATGAGTTATGCCTATAAAAGAGTGCGTGAGCAAAAGTGAGAACTATCAAGGGTAGCCAGTAAAGAAATAGATAGCACTCAAGTAGAGTTAAGGATGGCTATATCGGGATGAATTTTGACAAGATAGAAGATTCCTACAGGTAAATTTAAGAGTGGATACAAGGATAAAGTCATGGCATAAGTAGTACTCAATTTAATACAATGATAATTGAGTTATGCCCAATGTTGAGTGATTGATTAAGAAAAGACCAAAAGAGTTAGATGAATTAATGAATTTATAAGCATATACCCTAATGCTTATAGATAGACTTGGGATATGAGGTAACAATCACAAGATATTTTTTTCGAGGTATATAGAAGAGAGAGCAAGGTAGAACAACAAGGATAAAAGAAATACAAGCTAATGAGTGCAATATGAGATTTTGATGATAGTTTTTAAAAAATCAAAAGAGATGAAGGAACTAGACAAGCACTTAAGACCGTTACACCAGATTTTCTAGTTTAAGTCTTTTTGGAGTAGATGTTCAATTGGATGAGTGTTATGAACGAAGTCCAAATAGTATGGATGGATGGAATTTGGACGCAACCTAATTAGACTTGAGATGACAGACTTTGATGTCATCTTGGGAATAGATTGGTTGTCTCAACACTCTACAAAGTGATTATGTGCATAGAAGAGGTTATCATTCAAGAAAGAGATGACATATAATTTAGTTTTATTGGAAGCATGTTGCATAAGAAGCGAAGGCTGATCATCTCTATGCTAAAAGCGAAGAGATGCTTTGAAGAGAAGGAAGTTGGATATATGGTATCTGTGGTATACGTTACCAAAGGAGCACCACAGATGGAAGTTATTGATGTGATGCATAAATTCCTGATGTGTTTCCAGGAGACTTACTTGGAGTTACCATCTGATCATATGACTGAGTTAGTCATCGACTTGTTACCAAGGACGATACTTGTGTCAAAGGCATCTGTAGAGTAGCTCTTACGGAGTTGAAGAAATTGGGAGTCAACTACAAGAGTTACTAGACAAGGGATCTAATCAGCTAAGTATTGCATCACGAAAAGCGCCAACGCAACTCGTGAAGAAGAAGGACGGTAGTGTCAGATTATCCATGGACTATCGGGAACTAAACAAGTTCAAGATCAAGAATCGATATCTACGACCTCAGATCGATGACTTGTTTAAATAGTTGCAAGGAGCAAAGGTATTTTCTATGATTGATCTTCGATCAAGATAGCATCAGCTGAAGAATTTGGACAGAAATATCTCAAAGATAGTTGTTCGAATCGGGATTGGACATTATGAGTTATCGATTTTGACATTTGGATTAACCAATGCCCTTACATCTTTTATGGAACTGATGAACTGGGTGTTTCATGACATGTTGGACACGTCGGTCATAGTTTTCATAGATGATATTTGGTTGATTCCAAGAATGAAGCAACTCATACAACGAATTTTAGAACAGCTTCACAATAGCTGAGAAGTGAAAAGCTTATTGCCAATTCCAAGGAATATGAGACCTGATTAAACAAAGTGATCTTATTAGATCACGTAGCGTCATAAAAAAAGAATAAAGTGGACCCTATTAATTGAAGTAAACATATGGTGAGAAACACCTAAAGAATATTGCGAAGATCAGAAGTTTCTTGGGTTAGCTGGTTATTACAGACGATTTTTGGAGGACCACTCTAAGATCGCAATACCTCTTACCAAGCTAACCAGGAAAGGAGAGGAGTTTAATTTGACTGACAAGGGTGAAGAATATTTCTAAATTCTAAAGTAAGATAGATATCAGCTCCCATCTTGATCATTTCGACACCAGGGAAACCTTTTACCCTATCCATTGGAGCTTTCGGATTGGATCTAGGATGCGGGTTGATGTAAGGTAAATAAGCGATTTCATATGCTTTAAGAAAACTGAAAGAGCATGAGAAGACTCATGATTGGAGTAAACAATTGTGATTCATGCAATCAAAACTTGGAGACATTATCTATACGGAGAAGAATGTTAGATTTAATGGGAATACAAGAGTTTATTTATCTCTTCACCAGAAAGAGTTGAACATGAGGATAAGGAGATGGTTGGAAATTGCTCAAGGATTATGACTGTGATATTCAGTGTCACCTGAGCAAGGCTAATGTAGTAGCTAAGCCTTAAGCAAAAAGGGATTATGAGGTCTGAAGAAGGACCGAGTATAAATGTTGCCTTATGTTCTGCAGCAATAGATTCAGATTTGGAAAAGAGTAAATATAATAGAAGCTAGGGATGATCCAATTAAGCGAGAACTTATGGATGAACTTATGGAGCAATAATTCCTCGCTTGCGTTCAGTACATTAAAGATCATCTCTGAATTAATGGATGAAGTAAAAGTAGTAATTTTGTTAGATCTGTATATAAGAACAATGCAAGGAGATTTGGAGAAAGGAAAACCAAACCTGACTTATTTTGGATGCGGAGACAGTACTCATATACAGTGGTAGATTCTGAATACCTAAGGATAAAGATTCAGATGTCAGGAAGAGGATAATGATAAGAGCCCATTGTACTCCATATTCAGTACATACTAGAGTACCAATATGTATCATGACATGAAGAGATTATTTTGGCAGAAAGGGAATGGAAGTGCTTGTGGATAGATGCATGTTTCAGTAATTGAATTATCAGCAAGTAAAGGCTGAAAGACAAAGACCAACATGGCTAGAACACTAACTATCAAAGCCAGTCTGGAAGTGAAACTGCATTATAATGAACTATGTCACTGATTTGCTACTGACTCCTAGATCGGTTGATGCAGTATGGGTGATTGTTGATCGCCTTACGAAGATAGCTCATTCCATTGCTATACAACCTCGGTATGCTTTGGAGCGGGTAACTAAGCTATATATGGATAGTATTGTCAGATTGAATGGTATGCATGAGAGCTTAGTGTCGGCCAGAAGCTATGCTTTATCTTGAAGTTTTGGAAGGATCTATAGGAAACAATGGGAACAAAGTTGAGGTTTAGTACCGCATTTTACCTTAAACTGATGGACAGTCGGGGCAGACTATACAAATCCTAAGAGATATGCCCCGAGTTTATGAAATTGATTTCACGGAACTTGAGTTGAGAAGTTAACGTGAATTGAAGTTGCTATTAAGCTACCATGTAAATGTTACCTATCAAGCATGGTACGGTAGAAATGTCAAATTCCTTTATTTTGGAATAAAGTTGGTGAATGAAGAATTTTTGGAAACCTAAGTCTAATGAAGAAAACTATCGAATGGCAGACAAGATCAAAGGAAAAGGGCCAGGATAGCTCAGGATTGTCAGGAGAGACACCAAGACCTTGAGTTCGCCATAAGTGACCAAGTGTTTTTGCAGATATCACTTATATGCAGTTTGAAACGATTAGACAAGAAGGGAAAGTCATAATTTATATATGTGTTGGATCTTATAAACTTTGGAGAGACGTAGAAAGGTTGCATATCAATTAGCATTACCGCTATCCATGTCTAGTGTCCATGATGTATTTCGTGTGTCTCTATTGAAGAAGTACATTAGAGATCCATATCAAAAGTATTGACCACGAAATCACTGGATTAAATAGGAGATTTAACTATTGAAATGGTACAAGCCTAGTTCACTAGTTGAAAGGTATAACACCTTAAAAACTTGGTATCAATTATACGAAGATAATTTGACAAAGACAAGACGTGGAGAAGAGTGCATAGGTGGAAGAAAATGCAATGCGGAAATATAATTCCCACCTATTGACTCCGAAGTAAATTCAAAATTTTGAGGACAAAATTTATTTTAAGGATGGGGGAGTTGTAAGATTCGTTCAAATTTTGAGGACAAAATTCATTTAAGGATGGGGGAGTTGTCAGATCCGTACTTTCAAATTTTGAGAACGAAATTTATTTTAAGGGTGGTGGAGTTGTAAGACCCGCACGCCACGAACCCGGCCTAACCTTACATTTCTTGTCGGGACCCGTCTACATATCATGGTCGAGCCAAGTGGACCAAGTGTGTGAAGAAACCCAAGACCCAATATGAAAATTTACCCAAAAACAATCAAAATGAGGGTAGGGTCGCAGGTTTTAACAGACAGGTCCGACCCTCCCATCGACCCTCACCATCGACCCTCAACCATGGGTCGCAGGGTCTATGAGTTGTCCGACCCTCCCATCGACCCTCACCATCGACCCTCCACATTCGGGAAAAACAGCACGAACCAAAAATTGAGAAACCTTCCTAATTTCAATTGGAACCTTTCCTAAAGTCAATGGGACTTATTTTGGGAGGTTTTGACCTATAAATAGGACGTCCCTAAGCCTCTTTCACTACTTTTACAACCCTAATTGGATTGAGAGAAAGAGAAGAGAAGGAAGAGAAGAAGAGAAGGAAAACTTGAAGAAAAGGCTAAGGAAGAAGAGGAAATTCAGAGGAACTCTGAATCTCAGCAAACCTAAGGTATGAATACGTTTTCCCATGATTTATTTAAGAATTTAGAGTGGTTTATGAAGAGGGTATGACTTAGAAGAAACCCAAATCATCCATCCATGGTTTCGTTTCAATGGAAACCATGGAGGAGATCATTAAAATCATGTAGGTGAATAAAGTATAGTTATAAATCATAGAACATGTATAGAATGGATTGTGGAAGTAAGCCATAGGACCTAACTATGAAAGAGAGAACGAAATCTGAAATTTTTGACTCAAACCATGGAGGGTCGCACCTAGTGTCGATGGCAGATCCGACCCTAGCATCGACCCTCAGTGTTCGGGAAGTTCAGATTAGGGGGAGGGTCGCACCCAGGGTCGATCATGACTCCCACCCTACCTCCGACCCTCAGTTAACAGAATGGTTTTTAAATTCTGAATAAATTCTAATTAAATTCTATCGACTTTGTTAGGTCCTCTAGCAATATAATAACATTATAAAGGTGATTCTAAATCTTGGAAGAGGATCTATTAACAAGCTAAGGTGAGGGAACAAGACCTAAACTAAACTGGTTAATAATAAACTGTTTTTTATTTCTTGAGTCCAATGCCATATTGATTCTATGCGTGTATGCTTGTATGTGCATTTAACATGTCATCCAATATTTCTATTAATTGTTCATGCATATTTACTTTATTGTTTATAACATGATGATGATGATGGTGATGATAGGATTAGGCATGTGAATGTTTGTGTTTGGCTAGTGTATATGGTGCGGGTAGGGATGGTATCAACCGGTACAGCCATGACCGTTTTTCATGGGGTGTATATTGTGCCATGGTCTATCCAAGTCATGTCCACTAAGCAAGTGTTAGTGTGCTTGATGCGAGGGAGCATCGGGGAGGACGTGGCATTGTGGTTCAGCCTGGTCACCGGACTTTAGCTCTATCTCTAACTCAAGTCTTGTCCACTAACATTATCGTATCGCCATTACCTTAGCGGAACTAATATGTCGTAGGGTATGGGGGGACGTGGCATTGTGGTTCAGCCCTGGTCACCGGGGCCTTAGCTCTATCTCTATGGATGTATTGAGGGATGCTGGGGTGAGGCCTTGGATACATTGTTTGGCATTACGGTTGGTTAGTAGCGAGCCCAGTTTGCAAGCCCTCGCCAACGGGGCTTACGTGTTGGTATGGGCATTACCGTACAGCCATAGCCATTTTCCTGGGGTGTATAATTGTCCATGGTGGGTGCATGTGGGGCAACGATAAGTGTCAATTTTCATTGGGCGTTTCCACACACTCGTGTATAGAGTGCGGTGTCATAAACGTTAACCTACAATCCTTTCTATAGCACATTGCAAACTTTAAACCAAACCAAAGATATAAATTGATTTTTGCATGCATATATATTGTTGCATTGTTTTGTTTTCTCACCGAGCTCAAGTTGGAGAGCTGACCCTCGCACGTGCAATTCTTTTTAGTTTATGTTGTTGCAGGTACTATGATTGAAGATTATGTCTACACGCCAACATATGAACATGGTGGCGTCTATGAATGAGCAAGCCGTGGAGCACGAACATGGTTCGTTAAGCAAGTGTTTCAGCTGTGGATACGTTTAGTGTTTAGATTTCGTATTTGGATATTGTAATATGTATTAAATTATGTTTTGGTTACACGGAAATAATTGGAATATTAATTATTTATCATGATTAGACCTCAGTTCATTATCTGTAACACTTTCGCTATTTATTTTATTACCTCTAATTAATGTGGAATGTGTTTTGGTTTATCATATGTGGGATAGCCTATTTTGAGATCCTGGTTGAACCGTTGGTTTGTTGACGGTTCATCACACCGTTCCGAATGGTGCGGAATTGGGGTGTGACATTCTCTTTCTTTTTACTTCTCACCCTCTCTCTTCATTCTCTCTCATTCTCTCTCTCTTAACTTCTCCCTCGCTCTCTTCCTTATTCTCTCGATTTTTACTCTTTTCTATCTCTTTTTCTCTTTCTCCCTACTCTCTCTCTCTCTTTCTACTTCTCTCTCTCTCATTTTACTTCTCTCTCCATCTTCATTTCTCTTACTACTTCTCTCTCTTTCTCTCTCTCTCTTTATCACTCCCCCTTTCTCTCTTTCGACTTCTCTCTCCCTTTTTGCTTCTCCCTCTATTCTCTCTCTCTTTACTTTTCTCTCCCTCTCCCTCTCTCTCTCTCTCTCTCTCTCTACTTCCATAGCTCTTTCTCTCTCTTACTCTCTTTATCTCTCTCTCTCTTTCAACTTCTCTCTTTCCCTTTATCTCTCTCTCTTTCTACTTATCTCTCCATACTACTCTCTCTCTTTCTACATATCTCTCTATACTTCTCTCTCTCTCTCCCTCTCTCTCTCTTTCTTATTCTCTATCCCTCTTTCTCTCGCTCCCTTTTTTCACTCTCCCTCTCCTCTCTCTCTCTTTCTCCCTTTCTCTTTTTCTCTCTTTCTCTCTCCCACTCTCTCTCTTTTTAGTTTTCTCTCTCTTTCTACTTCTCTGTCTATCTATGTCTCTCTCTCTGTACCTCTCTCTCGCTCCCTCTCTTTCTCTCTCTCTACTTCATTCCCTCTCATTCTACTTCTCTCTCTCTCTCTTCCTTTCTCTCTATTTCTACTTCCCTCTCTCAGTCTACATCTCTCTCTCTCCTTACTTTCTCTCTCTCTCTCTCTCTCTCTCTCTCCCTCTCTTTCAACTTTTTTCTCTCTACTTTTCTCTCTCTTTCTCACTCTCTCTCTTTCTCTTTTTCTTTCTCAAAACACACACACTCTCTCTCTCTCTTTAGTTTTCTATCTCTTTTTCTCTTTTCTCCCTCTCCCTCTCCCTTCTCTCTCCCTTTCTCTACTTGTCTCTCTCTATACATCTCTCTCTACTCTCTTTTTCAATTTCTCTTTCTCTCCCCCTTTCTACTTCTCACTTTCTACTTCACTCACGCTCCCTCTCCCTTTCTCTACTTCTCTCTTTCCCTCTCTCTCTCTCACAACCTCTCTCTCTCTCTTTTTACTTCTCTCTCCCTCTCTCTTTCAACTTCCCTCGCTCTCCCTCTTACTCTCACTCTCCCTCTCCCTCTCTCTGTTTCTTTCTCTCTCCTTTTCTACTTCTCTCTCACTACTACTCTCTTTCTACTTCTCTCTCATTCTCTCACTATTTCTTTCTCTCTTTTTACTTCTTTCACTCTCTCCCTTTATCTCTCTCTCTCTCTCACTCTCTCCCTCTCTCTTTCTTTTTACTTCTCTCTCCCTCTTTCTCTCTCTCACTTTCAACTTCTCTCTCTCTCCTACTCTCTTTTCTTCCCTCTCACACTCTCCACTAGTGAGCTTTCTCTTTCTCTCTCTTTTTCTACTTCTCACTTTGTCTCTCTCTCTCTCTACTTTTCCCATTCTTTCTCTCTCCCCGTATCTTCTCTCTCTTTCTCTCTCTCCTCTCTCTCTCTTTCTCTCTCTTTCTATTTCTCTCTTTCTCTCTTTCTATTTCTCTCACTACTTTTCTCTATCCCACTCTTTCTCTCTCTCTCTCTTTCCCTCCTTCACCCTCTGTCTCTCTCTACCTCTCTCTCTTAACTTTTATCTCTCTACTACTCTCTATCTCTCTCTCTCTTTTAATTTTCTCTCTCTATCTATCTTTCTTTCTCTCTCCTCTCTCTCTCTTTTTATTGCTCTCTCTCTCTATCTATTCTACTTTCTCGCTCTCACTCTTTCAACTTTTTCAATCTCCCTCACCCTCCTCCCTCTTTCTATTTCTCTCTCTCTCTCCATCTTTTTACTTTTCTCTCTCTTTCTCTCTTTCTACTTCTCTCTCTTTCTTTTTACTTTTCTATTTCGTTCTCTCTTTACATGTCTTTCTACTCTCACTCCCTTTCTCTATCTCTCTCTCTTTCCATTTTTTTCCCTATCTCTCTTTCTCTTTCTACTTCTCTCCCTTTTACTACTACCCTCTCTCATTCTCTCTCTCTCTCTTTCATGTTATAATTATTTCTCACTCCCTCCCCCTATCCACTTCTTTCTCTCCCTCCCTCTCTCTCTCTCTCACTTTCTCACTCTCTCTTTCTTTCTCTTGCTCTTCCCACTTCTCTCTCTCTTTCTTTCTACTTCTCTCACTCTCTCTAATTCCCTCTCTCACGCGTACTCTCCCTCCCTACTTTTCTCTCTTCTCTTTCTACCTCTCTTTCTCTCTCTCTTTCTCCTTCTCTTTTCACTCTCTCTTTCTCTATTCATCTTCTTCTTCTTCTCACTATTTCTCTCTCTCTCTTTTTACTTCTCTCTCTCTCTTTCTACTTTCTCTCTCTCTACTTTTCCCCCACTCTCTCCTTCTCTCTCTCTATTTCTTTCTACTTCAGTGAGCTCTCTCTTAGTCACACACACACTCTCTCTCTCTCTCTCTCTCTCTCTCTCTCTCACTCTCTCTCTTTCAACTTCTCTCTCCCATTTACTCTCTCACTTTCTACTTCAGAGAGCTCTATCTTTCTCTATCTCTCTCTCTTTCTACTTCTTTTTCTCTCTCTCTCTCTCCCTTTTCTCTCTTCTCTCTCTCTCTCTTTTCTCTCTTCTCTCTCTCTCTCCCTTCTTACTTCTCTCTAACTCTCTACTTCTCTCTTTTTGTCTCTCTCTATTTCTATTTTTCACTCTACTTCTCCCCCTATCTCTACTTCTCTCTCTCTCCCTCTTTCAATCTTTCTCTCTCCCTCTCTCTCTCTTTCTCTCTCTCTCTCACTCTCTTTCTCTTTCTCTTCTCTCACTCTCTCTCTCTCTCTCTCGCTCTCACTTTTAACTTCTATCTCTATCTCTCTCTTATAGCTTCTCTCTCCTTCTACATCTCACTCTCTCCTTTTCTTTCACTCTTTACTGCTCTCTCCATATCACCTCTCTCTTACTCTCTCTTTCTTATTATTCACCTCTCTCTCTCTCATTCTCTTTCTACTTCTCTCTATCTCTCTTTCCACTTCTCTCTCACTCACTCTCCCTCTCTCTCTCCTCTCTCCCTCACTCCTTCTTTCAACTTCTCTCGCTCTATCTCTCTCTTTCTCTCTCTGTCTCTCTCTACTCTCTCTCTCTCTATCTATCTACTTCCCTCTCTCCTTTTACATCTCTCTCTCTCTCTTTACTTCTCTCTCTTTTTACTTCTCTCCCACTCTCTATCCTTCTCTCTCTTTTTACTTATATCTCTCTCTCTCTCTCACACTCTCTTTCAACTCCTCTATCTCTCTCTCTCTCTCTCCACTCTCTATCCTTCTCTCTCTTTCAACGTCCCTCTCTTTACTTCTCTCTTTCAACTACCCTCTCTCTCTCCCTCTCTTTGCTTCCCTCTCTCTCTCACTCTCCCTCTCTCTCTTTCTTTCTCTCTCCTTTTTGACATCTCTCTTACTACAACACACTCTCTCTCAACTTCGCTCTCTTTTTCTCTCTCCATTTCCTTCTCTCTATCTACATCTTTCACTCTCTCTTTAACTCTCTCTCTACTTCTCTCTCTTTTTACTTTTCTCCCTTTGTCACTCTCAATCCTTCTACTTCTCTCTCTCTCTACTCTTTCTACTTCCCTATCTATCTCTCTCCTTTTCTACTTCCCTATCTATCTCTCTCTCTTTCTCTCTCACTTTCTCACTCTCTCTTTCATTTTATTTCTCTCACTCTCCCTCTCTCTCTTTTTCTCACTCTTTCGACTTCTCACTCTCTTTCTACTTCTCACTCTCTCTCTTCCACTCTCTCTTTCTACTCTCTCTCTCCCTTTCTACTTCTCTCACTCTCTCTACTTCTCTTTCTCACGTGTACTCTCTCTCTCAACTTTACTCTCTTCTCTTTCTACTCTCTCTCTCTCTCTCTTTCTCTTTTCTCTCTCTATCTCTCTCTCTTTCATCTTATTCTCCTCTCTCTCTCAATCTCTTTTTACTTCTCTCTGTCTCTCATTCCACTCTCTCCCACCCTCTTACTCTGTCTCTCTCTCTCCTCTCTGTCTCACTCTTTTTTTCTACTTCTCTCTCTCTCTATTGGGCTCTTTCTACCTCTGTCCTACTTCCCTCTCTCTCTATCTTACCACTTCCCTCTCTCCTTCGACTTCTCTCTCTCTTTCTTCTCTCTCTCTCTCTCTCTTTCTACTTCTCTCTCTCTTTTTCTCTCTCACTTTTAACTTCTCTCTCTCTTTTTACTTCATTCTCTCTCTACTTCAATCTCTCATTCTACTTCTCTCTCTGTATACCATTCTTTCTCTCTCTCTCTTTTACTTCTCCCTTCTTCTACTCTCTACCTTTCTCTCTCTCCCTCTCTATCTACTATTCTCTCTCCCCCTCTCCCTCTCTTTCTCTCTCCCTTTCCCTTTCTACTTCACTCTCTCTACTACTCTCTCTCTCACCTCCAGCTCTCTCTCTCTTTGTCTCTCTTTCTACATCACTTTCGCTCTCTCTCTTTCTCTCTCCACCCTCCTTGTTTTCTTTATACCTCTCCCCCTCTCTACTTTTCCCTTTTCTCTATCTCTCTCTTTCTGTCTCCCTTTTCTCTCTCTCTCTCTATCTCTCTCTTTCTACTACTCTATCTCACTCTTTCTCTCCCTCGGTCTCTCTATACTTCTCTAACTCTCTCTCTCTCATTCTTCTCTCACTCTCTTTCTCCCTCTCTCTCTCTCTCTTTCACTTTCCACTTCTCTCTCTCTTTCTACTTCTCTCCCTCTTTCAACTTTTCTCTCTCTTTCTACCTCACTCCCTCTCTCTCCCTCTCTTTCAACTTCTCGCTCTCTCCCTTTTCTCTCTTAACTTCTCGCTTTCCCTTTCCATCTACTTCTTTCTC